>JBCJKH010205326.1:0-57085 GCA_039877255.1 Loriculus beryllinus
CTTATGGCAGGGGGGTTGGAACTGGATGATCTTAAGGTCCTTTCCAACCCTAACGATTCTATGATTCTATGATTCTAACTGTTTGCAGATCATGAAGGGTTGTTTGTCCTGTCCTTTGGGTAGGTAAGAGAACCGAGGTGTACATAATGGTGGCATGTGACTGATTGACAAGCATTTGAGTAAGGGGCTTTTTTATTCATCTGCTTATTGCAAAATATTCCTTATCAAGATGTGTCGTTCTGTGCTCCAGCCGTGATGCCAAACACAGCTGTGTGACTGCAGCACGCCTTGGACAGTCACTGTGGCCCTGGATTGCTTCCACTGCCCCATGCCGTGCGGCCGCGCTCACAGCCTTGCGCCTAGGCTCAGCTCCCTCACACCCGGGCAAGTTGACCGCTGCCCTCACTCAAGATGGCGGAAGCAGCGTCTAGCTGGGACAGGCCACCTGTTGCGGTGGCGGCGGCAGCTTCCTATTGGCTCACACGGTGCCGTGCGCTCTGCGCTGGGGGGGTGTATGTGTGTGTCAGTGTCACGAAGACGCCGGTTGAACAGGCGCGGCGGTCAGGGGGTGCGGGCGGTGGGTTGTGCGGGTCGTGAGGGTTGTGAGGGTCGTGCGGGTCGTGAGGGTCGTGCGGGTCGTGAGGGTTGTGCGGGTTGTGAGGGTTGTGCGGGTTGTGAGGGTTGTGCGGGTTGTGCGCTCTCCAAGGCGCGGCAGCACAGCACAAGCCGTCGCTGCGAGGCGTTGGTGGTGCCGGCGGCCGCCAGGCTCCGCCCCGCGGGGGCTCCGCTCGCCTCAGGCCATGGAGAGCAGTGGCGGCGGCGGGAGGGGCCCAGCGGGACAGGAGGAGCCGCCGGCGGCCGGGGAAGCCGGGGAGGAAGAGGAGGTGAACGACGAGGAAGAGGCGGTGGCGCTGGTGCTGCGGCCCCCCGCCGAGGCCCAGGCGGACTGGAGCTTCATTGACGGCGAGATGGAGGAGGTGGCGCTGCAGGACCTGCCCACCGCCACCATCGCCTGCAACCTGGACCCGCGCGTCTTCCAGGATGGCCCGTGCCGGGTGAGCGCGGCGGGCAGGCCCGCCCTACGCCGGGAACCGCGAGCAGGGCTGCGGGCAGGCTCCCTCTGCTAGCTAGCATCAGCCGCCGCGCGGTTCGGTTCGGCTCGGCCCGGCCGGCTCCTGTTCGCCGGGGCCGCTGCTTGTGCGGGCAGCGGCGGCGGGAGGGAGGGTGAGAGGCAGAAGGAGGCCCGCCTCCGCCCGGTCTCGGCGGGCGCTTTGGTTGCCGTGGCCGCCCTTTCCGTCAGGAGGGGTGTGTGTGGGGAGCGAGGCTGTGTCTCTGCGTCTCCGCCCTCGCTCCGGACGCAGAGCGAGCGTGTGGAGGCGCGGCGGTTTCAGCCCGGCCGGCCGGCCCCTCCACCCGCGCCGCGGGTAAAGTCTGTTCCCGGGTCTCTGTTCCCGGGTCTCTGTCCTCGGGTCTGATCCAGAAGCTTAGTCCGGCGGATCCACTGACCTGAACCCGTAGGTCAGGGTGAAGAGGGGCATAGACGAGGAGGGAAATAACCCCTGCCCGCGACCACAGTTGAGAGCCTTGCGGTTATGGTTCAGCGAGCAAGTGTGGTTTATTGATACATCCAAAGGCGTTTGAGCTACGAGGCATAAGGCAGCGTTTGGAGGCATGGGAGGCTAGCGGGCAGGTAGTTGGTCGCAGGGGTCCGAGTGGACGCAGAAGCCGCCTGCCTGCAGGCAGAGGGAGTTGTTGGGTAGCACACACAGATCTCTAGTGTTTGTATGAATTGAGGACCGCTATGTTTAAAAAACAATCAAAATTACTAACCGTCGTTGCAGAGCAGAGAATGGTAACAGCAGATGTCATAGGAATACAGGAATACTGCCTGAAGTAAGCCACAGCTCTAGGTTTTATAAGTAGATATAAATATTTCAGAATTGCTTCTAATGTTGTCTGTGGCCTTCTTGAGGAAGAATCATCAAATCACTTTTCTATTTTTATCATTCTTTTATTTGTCCAAGCCCTGGCAGGAATTAAAGAATGAATGAAGCTAATTTTTCTTCCTTTTTTTTATAGTTGGTTTTGCTATCAAGCTCTTATTTTCTAGTGACTTGGGTGCTGATGAAGATACTTGGTTTTTGAACAGATTGAAATTAAATGAAAAGGGATTGAAAAATTAGTCAGTAATTAGACTGGATTAAAATCCTACTGAAGTAATAGGCTGTCTCTTTGTGAGAAACGACTTGAGTTGTAGTAGTAGTCCAAGAGCTCAACCCTGCTAACAGTTATAATGCATTAAAAATGAGCTGGAAATAGGAGATGCAGCTATGTTGTGTTCCAGGTGCTTTCTAAGGTTATGTAACTTTCAGTAGCAATACACTTCATATTGCTTCGAGCACCTGGAGGTGTGATGAGAATGGCACCTTTCTTGGGATTTACCCTATATACTTTCATCCAAGTTCTCTCCAGGTATGCTTAGGAAAGTGCATATAATCCTTCTGTCTGGTGTCATCAGTTGTGTGTACTAATAACATTTTCTGAAATGAGTTTTTATGACCATGAAGTACATGTTTTAAAACAGCAATTAAGTGGATGACAAAGGTAGATGCATAACCCCATGCAAGACCAGGAGGTAGCGGAAACATTTTTGTCCTTCTGTTTCGATCCCAAAGAATCTCTCCAGACATTTAATTTTGTTCAAAGTCTTATGTATCCTTAACACCAGAATAGAAAATTGTTTTAACTAATTCTTTATTTTCGTTGCCAGGAGCTGCCGCAGGGAGGAATGCAGATTACTTAAAGTAGTGGCAAATTAATTTGAGGTTAATCATCTCAGCATAAACTGTGTTATCTTAACCATGGATGAAAGCGTGCACTGTTACTCCAGCATAGCTGGGGCTTTTAAAATTTAAATTCCTAAGGCAAAGAATGGAAGAATTATCTTGATATTGAATAAATATGTGTATCCAAGAGGGAGGAAAAGTATTTCTTAAGTTTTATAAAAAAATACCCAGAAATGTTGAGGTGTTTGGGACTTGGTGTTTTATAGGTGTGGCAGGTGTACATAGACTTAATAGATTGAAAATATAGCCCAAATTTTTGCTAACTGAGTCTCAACCACTAAAAAATATAATTTAGCTTCAGTTAATGTGGTTATGGAGATGTCAAGAGCTAACTCTTTGGAAATGTGTGACTGCTGTGTAAGGAAACAGCAAATTCATAGATGGATATGTTTTTAATGTGTTCTGTTGGCTAAATATCAGGCAGTTGCAAAGAGAAAAGGTAGTATGAGGCACTAAGGCTGGAGTATATACAGAGAAATGGAACTTGCCCTTATCAATGCAAGCAAATGATTGTGTGGAACTTTGTGATAATAAAGGAACGAGTAAAAGTATTGTAAAATACAACCAGACATAGTGTTTTATAAATATTCTGTGAATTCTGGTATGTGCACTGTGTTTTCTTCTGTTTTGTGAACTTACTACTTTTTTCAGTGTATGTAACACTCTTAAAATATCTTGTCTATATAGTTAGTGTTTGTTGGTTGGGTTTTTTTCTTCAGTAAGCCCCTTAGTAATCCTGGATTGCCCTATTTGAGGAGGGTTGATCCAATCAAAGGTGAGATAGGACAGCTAGATGATGGCTGACAACAGCAATTTCTGGTTTGCCCTCCTCCTTCCCAAACAGTGATTTCAGTGATTGACACTTGAGATGTTGGTTGGATGTTATGATGTTATTGCTCTTGCTTTTTTTTTTTTCCCCCCTTTTTTTTTTTTTAGGTGTTGATGTCACAGTTGACAAATCTGAAGTTGTTTTTAGATTTGTGATCAGTCTTTTAAAAGTAGATCATTCTGCCGAGTAAGGTAATCATCCAGCGAATTACAGTTTGTTCTCTGTTTTATTTTCATCAGAATCTGACTTGCTTAAATACCTGGCTAGTTTTTCAGTGTCAGTTACAAAATCTTCCAGAGAATACCTGAGTACTTACTCTCAAGTTTTCTGAAGCACAGTTGGAAGAATACAGATAGATTCCACGTCCCCTTTTGTTTTCACTGATATAAAAGAAGTTATCTTAAATGAAAACCCTTTGTCTATCTCTAGGTTGGCTAATTACCTTGGAAAACTAAATGTCCTCTGCCTCTAACCCCCAGCTTTTTGATAGTTTTAATGTTGACGCTGTGCTTAAGAGATTTTAAATCTTACAGAAAAGCAGCGTTTCTTCGTACAGATGAATTTGATCTATTGTAACTAAATGCCTGTGAACTCATTAAAAAAAAAGGAAAAGGTGTCAGTAGCTAATTATCAGAGCCAGCAATTATGCTTTTGCATATTTCAAACCTACTCAACTGGTATTCCTTTTTTAAGAGCCTTTTTATGTCATTAAAGGACACTCGGGTTTTTTTATAGACCATGTACTGTCGAGTGGCAAGTCCAGTAGGTAATACACTTCCTTTTGTTTCCTAATCCTGAAGGGATGTGGCATACTTCACTGATGACTTCAAAGTTCTGGGTACAGCCACAGGGGGGCTAAATAACTTCATTTATGCCCTGGTAGTCTCTTGCTAAGTAGGTTACCTAGGTCTGTTCTGACTCTCAGGTTTCCATTTCAGCTTAATTGTAGACAAGTATCACTCACGTAGTTTGTGTAGAGTAAAAAGAGGGACATAAAGAGTATCTAGAAAGAATTCAACTTTGGACTGCTGAGAAAAGAATGAGCTGAAGGATTTTTGTTGCAGTAATTTTCCCTAGAATGGGTTGAGTTCCTTAAATTACTTTAGCAGATTAAGGCAATTACAGATGTTTTAAATCTTGCAGGTTACTGCAAACTAATGAATGTGACAGAGTTTTCCCTGTAATTAACAAAAGCTTACATTCATAGATAACTCCTGAAAACAGGAAGTTATATCACAGTAATAGTTTTTTGCTGTGGTCTACTAGGGAAAACTTCACTGGAAGATGGATTTTTAAAGATACTTAGCTTGACTGCTTTTAAGTGCACCAGAGGTAGGAGTGAGCCAGTCTCCTACAGTCGTCTGTGTCCTGATGTAACCTCCAATGGCAAGTAAAAGTAGAGCTGGCTGTGAAACAGAGTGCAATTATTTATTAACAAAAAAAGGAAGATTACAGTTGTGTTTGAAGATAGGGTCTAAATAAGGTCAGAAATCTCTCCAGTAGTATAACCAAGAAAAAAGCTGTAATGGTAGGTGTATTGAATCTTGTTAATGATTATCATAGTTTTAAAGGTAAAGGAAGAGTAGAATTTTACATAGGTTTAGTACGGAAAATCTTGTTGTGAACGGATCTGAAAATGAAACTGTTGTTAAATGACCCATGATTTCAGCAATTTTTAATTGACTTAGAGCCTACTGGAATAATAATGAGATGCTGAATGTATTTTGGGTTTTTCAGATCCTTAGAGAGTTACTTCTACTTTACAGGAAGCTTGTCAAATTTCCCAGGAATATTTGCAAAACTTTCTTTGCAAAGCAATACATGGGCTTTCTGGTAATCTCTTCCTGTCTCAGTCCCATGCCTTGTTAATCCTTTTACTTAAAATTTGTTAATCCTCTTAGATCACATTAAAAAAAAAATTACAAGTAAATTTCAAAAAAGTATTTTTATGTGTTTGTATTTTTGTAACCACAGCTCTTTTTCTGTCAAAAAAGTTCCAAATGGGGAATGTAAAAATTACTTAGTGGCATCTATACTATTCTACTTAGATTTTGGAGGTTTTCATGATTTCCCTGCCAGTGTTTATCTCAATTTTTTTTTGTGACAACGTTTATAGTTCTTTCTATGCTATTGCTTTCCAGAAAAGTCCAGGGTTAAGATTGTTGTTCTAAATCATATCCCAATAACTTGTTTTTACACTGAACAGTAAAAGGATTAAGGATCATTAAAAAAAAAAATGGAGAAATCTTGTATTATGAAAATTTTATTAATAAAACTTCTGGAATTATTTAGCTCTTGTACTTTCAGATGATGCAGATTTATTCTGCAGATATTAACAGGTTAAGGCAGATTTCTGGGTGATTTTAAGTCTGGAAGCCATATAAATATAATGCTATCACTGGCGTAATAATCTTTGATGTTACAGTAGAGCATAATACCATGCTAATGCAGTTTTATGGCTCCTGGGATGCATCTAGTTTGCCAAGTGCACAAGCAGAGCATATTCATATCTCTGCATCTGAGGACAAACATAACTCCTGAGAGTCACTGGGATGCTTCACCTGACTTTTTTTAGATTAAGAAAAAGAACAACTTCTTTTTTGTCTGAAAAGATGACATATGTTATGACTAATATGAGGAGTTCTAACACTTTATACTGTATCTACATTCTGTATGGAAACCTTAGCAGTAGTCATGAAGAGGTGAAGTACTCAGAGTTCCTCACTTTGAAGACAGAAGCTACACTATACACTCAAAGCGAATAGATGCGTGTAGTTTGCTTAGTGACTATGCTGTCCTCTGGGGCTTTTTTGTCCATTTTTTTTTATCCTATGCCTTAATAAGAAAATGGAAATAAATATGAATACTGTTCTGCATATTATCAAGTATTAAAGTTCTATTCAATCTTGGTGTGTCTGTGTAGTTTAAAGGTGGTGTCTTTAGTCTTCTCGCTTGAGTAGCTGCTCTTGGCCTGTAAACCCAGAGTAGGTTTTCTGGTTGCTCCTTTCCAGGTCTTGTGTGGGATGCTGAGAGGTGATTTGAATAAATTTCAAGTAAATACTTCAACAAAATTCAAATCACAAAGGTGATTTGAATAATTTTAGAGCTGAATACTCTATTTTAAGCTAGAGAAGGATCTGAAGAGACTGTATAGTGTAAAATTTTTTGATCAAGCAGTGCTTGACTGCTTCTTTTCCTATACTTGGACTTTGAGGCATTGAAGAGTGATTTAAATGGCTTCCTTAGACTGTTGTCCACATCTTAATTATTCTTCTTGTGGAAGTATGGATAATACCATTAAACTGTAGTAGAAGGGCTGATTTCACATGGGGAGAGAGAATTATTTTAGTTTCTGTAGCTCTTTGTTGTGCTCAGTGCATTTCAGAGTGCATTATAACCAATTGAGGCCTTGATAAAATAAGGTGCTAACCGAAAATCCTCATGCTGCAGCTTTGAGTATACTATATCACAGTTTGACTCTCTGTAGGTCTCCTAGGCTAGGTGAAAATAACAATATATTTATTTCTATGTCAAAAATTGACTACTACCTAAGTCCTTACAGTGTGCTGATCGTTCTATTATTTTCTATTGCAAAAACCTTTATTAGTAGAACTAAAATGGAAGTATAGAATATTTATATAATATGCTAAGTCATGCAAATGGTATGAAAGTAAGAGTAAAGTTGAATTTATCATTGTTTAGAAACAATTTCTATAGTGCTGCACAAGATGGTTGCTGGGTGGCTTAAAAACACCTACAAATAAAATACATACTGTAAAATTGTCATAGCATAGATGTTTGAGATATTAATAAAAATATTTCCATATGATCCAATGCTGAAATCATTAGCTCAAAGTAATGAAAAAAGATCATAGGCGAGATATGCGCTACAACAAGATTAAGAGCTTTAATCTTCCTGGAGAATCAAATGGAAACTTGGAAGAACTTTGTCTAGTTTAAATCACTGTGCTCTGGTCACACTAATGAGTATAACGTACATTAGAACGCTCTGGAGTGCATTTCATTATGGTCTTTGCTATCTATTTTTTAAATTTTTTTTTTTAGGAACAAATTTAGCTTTGTTCTCTGGGAATACTGGCATATACACACTTGTGTAAAAAGAAATACATGAAAATAACTACAGATTGTTAGATGTGATACTACCTTGGAACTTACTCCAAACACCTATTGGTAACATAAGCAGTAATAAAATGATTAAGACAGTCTTTTCAGCAAGCAGTCATACAGAAAGTTTAATTCTGCAGCAGTTTATTATTAATAACTTGTACAGTTAAGTAAGTAATTTTGGTAAGCCATGTTTATAAACTTGTATTTATAAGTAATATTGGTCATTAATAAGCAGTATGCTTTTCAGTGTCGTAACAATGTCAAGAGAATTGAAAATGTAGAATGAGAAAAATAATTTAGTAGTGGTAACACAAAGTTCATATATGATAAATTAAATAGAAATGGTATTGTCGTTTGGGTTTTGTGCCTGTATGTGTGAAAATATACTGGATAGCTGGATGTGTGGTTTTGTTGTGTGGTTCTGGTTTAGGTATCAAGTACCCAATTTGGTTTGGTTTTGTTTTGTTTTTTTAATATTATTCTAACAAAGGTGCACTACCTTTTGCAGCTGGTCTGCTGGGTATTCTTAGCTGGGGTTGGTTTGGATTTTTTCCTCTTGTTCCAAGTATGACCAGGTCCAAAGCATGGTTCTGCCCTTCAGACTTTTCATGGAGATGTTTCTCAAGTTAGTGAGGGAAACTAAGCTTTTATTGCTACTGTTGCTGTATCTTCTCATAAATAATCGAAGTCCTGTTCTGACACCAATGTGTGAAAGAACAGTGGGTGATGCTAGTTAATATTTTCTGTGTACTAATTTATAAAAAATGTGAAATAATTCAGAAGCCTCAGTTTTCATTGAGACTTCAGCTTGGTGAAACAGAAGTCCCACAGCCACGACATGAGACTATGGGTGGTTTTTCTTGTTTGTATATTTGGGGATTTTTCTGTTCTGTGGATGGCTTTTTGTTGTATTTTTTTTATTTTTTTCCTTTTTTTTTGGGGGGGGGGGGCAGTGTTGAGTTTTTCTATAGTTCATTTGGCTTTTTTTTTTTTCCTCAGGACTTGATACAGCTGCTCACAGAAGTATCTGAGGGATGGACCCAACTGAGTCTTTTGTCAGTGATATAAGGACTTAACTTTGTGAGGAGAGATTTCTAGACACCTCTGACCTAAAACCAGCTAGGAATGACTTTATAATTACTTACAGGTTTTCCCATTCAGATAGACAGAACCTGTGCCTACCCTCAAGGGAAACTGTATTTTTAAGAGTGAAGCGATCATTCATGCAGTATGAATTGCTGCATGAATACTGTCTGGTATTTATGAAGTATTTTCAGGGTTCTTTTTGTTTCATTGTTGGTTTTTTTCCCTTAAAAAAAATAAAGGGAAAGTCTCTTCCCCTCAAAAAAAAAGAAAAAAACCCAAAACAACCCCAAAAAAAGCCAACAAAACCCAATGCCAAAGGAAACTCGGGCTCCATCAAGTTCTGCCAAAATCTGTAGTCTACAGGATTGTCATTTCCATTAGAGAGGGGAGGTGTGGGAGTGAGCTATTGTGCAGAATGTTTCTATTCTTATTTGTCCCATAAAATGTGCTGGAAATGCATTAGTGAAGCTGAAATATCCTCTGTCCAGTGAATCTGAAGTTGGGTCTGAGGTCTAAAATAAAATTTTTAAAATCATTTTTTTGTGCATTTAATGCATAATTAAGCTGTGGAAGTCATTGTCCTAGAATACTTGGGAGTTCCATGAGCTATATATTAAAGAAAGGGGAGGGACTGATTTGTGACTAGTATTGGTGAAGCACAATCCTCACTTTGTGCAGTGCTGTTGCCAGGTTTACATGAGAGAAGAGTAGCCTACATAGTCTATGGTTACCTGGCTTTATACCATTTGTTTCTTCCTCCAAGCATCCAGAGGAAACTAGAATGGCTTTCTTGTTTTTAAGTATGTGAGTCATTATTTATTACTGTTCCCACTCATAAAAGCACATCTGTCAATTCTCATAGAGCATGCAGTGGATTTCAGTTGCAGAAATGTAACCTCATTGTCCAAGATAAACTTCCCTCTTAACTTTGCAGATTTTCAGACAGTTCAGAAGTTAACAGTTGGATTTTGATTGTTTTTCCTTTTTGAGGTTTTCTTTTTTTGATGCTGGCTTCCTAGGAGAAAGATGCACTCTTAGCTATTAAGCTGAGAATCCATGGCAAACCTAGTGAGTTGGATTTTAGGTACTTGTTCCCAAAGTACAAAACGTATAATGAAAATATAACACATACACTGCAAACATTGTAAACTATGAGACAGTTTATCTTTTTGATGCAACAGTGGTCTTGGGAGCGGTGTGACCAAACTGCCTGATTGTAAGAGTAAAGTAGGAGGTGAAAGTATTGCAATTAGCTTTTCCTAACTATTCAGCCTGGCTGAAGGATGTTTCTGATGGGATAAACTTGAGTCATTTGGCAGACAGTTGGCATGGAGAAGGACAAGGTGCTTTTGGCACTTCTTTCTTGGAAGCTACGTTGTAGTTCCCCTATTAAGAAGCTGCTTTCTTGAAGCATGCATAGAAACTGCTGTAAAAGCTTAATGCTCTAATAAGTGTTTGTCCTATCTTAGTTCTAAGTTTGATGAAATGCACAATGGCTTTGAGTGGAGATCATGGAGAGATGAGGATTGTTTGATAAATGAGTTGATATATATATGTGTGTCTGTATAACACTCAAAAAGCCCCAATAAAAATCTCGGTATGTTTAAAAGAAAAAAAAGTCAGACTTTGTGTAGGTGAGTAAAACAAAATCACTTTATTTTCTTTCCTTGACAAAATACTGTTCTGGAAACTTCCGTGAAATTTTAGGCTTATTTTAAAAATGGAAGACTGTCTGGATGAAAAGACCTCTCAAAAATCAGGATGCTTTTCAAATAAAAATTGGCTGAAGGGCATGGATAATTGTTTCTCTTTTTCCTAGACATACTGTTTCCTCTCTCTGTAACCATAGGGAGACAGGGTAACAGAGTTGGTGAATTGCCAGAAGACCCAAGCTGTATTTTAACAGCAAATTGGTTTTCATTTTATTGTTGGTTGTTTTTTGTTGTTTTTTTTTACTCTAGTTTTTGTAAGTGAAGAAGCCATTCATAATGTAGATAAATAAAACACGTCTGTGGGCTTTTAGTGAAAGTATAGGAAAGGGAGGGTGTAACACAAAACCTGTAGATAATATATGTTATAAAATGTGTTAAGAACAACTCCCAGCTCTGTTATTTCTTTGTAGAATTTTGATAATTATTCAGAGCTGGTGGCTTTGTGAGTAAGCTGCAGTACTAATGCATCTGTTACTGTAGAAAGTTGAGGCTACTTCTAGTCCTGATTTTTGTCTAGAAATTGTATGTATGCATGTTGCAGCCTGGGTTGCCCAGTTAAGGGAGGAGATTGAAATTAAATATGGGCAGAAAAAAAAAAGAACTAAAATGTATATTTCTTGCAGGTTGTGATATTAAATAATGAGGGGGTTTTCTGTGTGTCAAGCAGAACATACGTATTTGTGAAATAGCGTGGCGGAAGCTCATGTGCATGGCTTGTGTAAGTGAGAGGGAATCAGTGGGAACCAGTGGGAACTCATGGGTGGTATTTGTCAAGCTTCTGAGGTATGTGGACACTTTTTTACAAGATGGATATTTTTAATCAATTTTCTGTAGTTAGACTACTTGGCACTTTGGCCATACCATATCAAGCTGATAGCAAAGATTGGTTGGCTAATGGAAACAGTGATTAAGGGCTTGAATTTTCCTGGGGCTCCAGGGTGATAACGAAACAGCTGCTGTTGCAGGCAGTGGAAAGTATGAATAACTCTTGCCTGGGGTTGTATAACAAAAAGAATAATCGGATCAGAGACTAGGTTAAATCATTGTGACTTCTATTAAAAACACTGCTGGCCCGTGTTCATGCCTCATTACAGCATATAATTTAAGGACACTGAAAAGAGCCCACCTATTAGACGTGAATAGATAAAGCCTTCACATCAGGAGTCAGGTATTTTTCTCTTGAGAAAGGAGTGGAGGGAGAAGGTGGTTGAGAAGTGTATAATAATTCTGGACACATTTTAAAAGTCGTTTGGGGTTTTTCTGTTTGTTTTCCTTTGGTATATGGCAAACAAACTTTAAATGCAATTCTAATAACCTTGTACATAGCAGATTAAGTGCAGTAATTCTTCACAGGAGGCAATTTCAAGAGAGATTGTTCTTCATTAACTACTTGAGATGCTCTTATGTCTCTTGTTTCTTCTTTAGTAAGTTGCCAAAGTAAAATTCTGTTCTTATCAGTGTTAGACAGCAAGGATGAAGTTTTCATCTTCCCCGCTGAAAAAAGTACAACCGAACAATTTCTATAGGTGGCGGGCAGGGAAGGGGAGGAGAGAGCAGGAGGTAGAAGGAAATGCAGAACTACATTGGTTTTCAGCAATTTTAATGGAAGTGTAAGTTCATGAACAAAAAAAATGTTGCTTTTGCTATTCAGGAAGTTATAATGGTTTCAAGAGTTCTTTTCTAATACTGGTCCTTTTTTGCCTTCAGTCAGAACAGATGTGTTCTTGGCATATAAACAAAGAAATTAAATGCATCCTGAAAGCTTTGCTGTTAAGTACCTCAAAAGCTTTAAATGTTTGTGGTTTTTGTTACCAGTAGTATTAAAAGAGCAAAATTGCCTTGAGGCATCTCTGATTAGGTCAGATGGTCGTATGTCTATTTTGCTGGGGTTTTTTTAATGCCAAGATACTGCCACTGGCTGTCAAAGTCATTCAGCTCTTGTGTTGCTATTGTGTGGTTGCTGCAATGGAAGGGTTAGTTATGTAGGAAGCTCATGAACTTTGCAGACAGGCTGTTTGACTGTTAGTAAAGCTGTATTTGATTATATTGTAGTATGCTTGCAAATATGGGTTATATAACTTATCACAGTATCCAGTACATTACTAACTTAACATGTCTGAGAAAATTACAGTATATTAGACATTAATCTTATCAAAATTGCAGTGACTTGGGGTAAAATCTTGTCTTTTCTGTGGCTCCTTTTATGATCCCTATTAGTACATATTTTTAAATGCTTTTGAAATTTCTCTGTGTGAAATTTAGGTGTGCTTAGTATGTTCTTAGAAGTACAATATCTAATTGCAGTTATGTTGTTCTTCTGCTACCCACACAGGACATTCTTTAAAAATATTTTGAAGCTATCTTCCATTGTTCCTTCTCTGACTCCAGTGGAAAATTTCATTCTTTAAAGTTCACAAAAATACCAGCCTGCTTCTGAACAAATACTGTGGGTTTCTAAAGACTCGGATGTTAGAGTGTAACTTTTTTTCCTTGACTTTTCCCTTAGTCATAGAGAACATATCTGAAGAGTGGTCAAAAGAGGAACACTAACTTTTACTTGCCTATTATAATCTCTTTTATACTGAAGTTAAATACTGTTGCCATGCTATAAAGAAGTAGTCATTTAAAAAGCTGCCAAACCCATGCTGTTTTCATACTGTTTAGTCCTGATCTTCCTTCTAATTTTGCATTCCCTCAGGTAGCAGTTTTGCATTATACAGTTTTATTTTTTAAATTATAGTAAACGGTCAATTGCAGAAGTATTTCTCATTAAATTTCATCAGGATTATGGCTATATTGTCACTCATTGTCACTCAATATGACAGTTCATTTACCTGTCAGCTGAAAAAAGCACCAAAACAATTTAAAGCAATTATTTGGGGGCAACTCCTACCTTACTCTATGGAAGTGGCAGCTAAACATCAAAAGAAAAAGAATTCATATTACACATTCATGTTGCAAGGGTTGGGGTTTTACTTGGTGACGTCTGGGGGGGGCTTGGTTGGTTGGGTTTTATTTGTGGTTTGGTGGGGTTTTTTTTTAAGGGTGGTAAAAGCCAGTGTAAATCTAGATTTAGTTTTACATGGTAAATCATCTTTGCATTTAAAGGACAAACTGGGTATCTTGGGTAAAATTTGGCACATGTAATGCCCCTAGCTCCCATTTTGCTTTTAGAAAACAAGCAGCAATACTGGAAGCGAGAGGAGTTGGTTGCTCCTGTTGTGTGATGATGAAAGTGTTGATGAGCTGGGCTACTGTGGAAGCATCCTGGCAACACTGACATTGCAGCCTTGGAAGAGGCCGTTCTTTCTGAGCAGCTGCCCTGCACACTAGTGCTCTTATCACTACGGCAAGGACTCCAGGACTTTTGAAGGCTCTAATTTGGGCCAAGTAGATAATAAGGCTGCAGCTGGATACCCGCAGTGGACTGAAAGTTGCTTCTAATAGCACAGTATCTAAGAAACGCACCCTAGAATTGCTATCAGATTTTGCAGCATTCTTGGCATTAGGTTATATGTATGCATGAGCTTGTCCAGTGTTGACAAACTATCAGCACATCCTGGTGTGAATGAAGTGGATTTGTGTGAGTGTTACCTCTTTTGTCTCTTATGTTTATTCCTTCTCTTCTGAAAATGCCAAGTATACTCTTAAAGCTGATAACAGTTCCGAGACCTGGAAAAAAAATTGAAAATGCCAGCTGCTTTCTTGGGAACCTGTGAAGAGCTGCCTTCCCAGATACTGCACATGACAGCAGATCTTAATTTCCTAGCTGAAAATAATAATACCCTCCTATATTGCCTTCTATAATAAACCTCTGAGCCTCTGATGATGTAGTCCTGTAGGTGTGTTTGAAACGTAAAAGCCATACAAAATGCTTGCTAGTCAAAGTGAGTTAACCAGCATAAAATTATGTGCAGCTGATTAATTCTTACACACTGCTGTGAGTCCATTTTTCCCCTCCATGATGCACACATGTTCAGGTGTTATAGAACACTACACTGATCTTGAATATTTCATCTCTGAAAATGTTTTTAACTAGCTTTTTATTTAATAGCAGACTTCTGTTAAATTAAGTATGTTTTAGTGACTGTCTCATGGTAGATTACTGTAGAAGAAGTCAGTGCAGGAAGTAAATAGAAAAACTGAACAGTCAAGTCCCATTGTAACTTGCGATACAGAAGTGATGAAGAAGAGTTGTGTATGACATAGCTACGACCTGAACTGATGCTATTTAGAGAGTTCTTTGGTCTGGGAAATGGGTGGTGACACTGGTGTCTGTTTTTGAGGGCTGTTTTCTACAGTTAATAAGCTATGAAAGTTATTTGTAGTAGATCCATTCTTCTAAATGCCATTGTGTGTAATGAAACATAAGGCATATGATGCTTTAAAAAGTAAAGTCCAATATAGAAATAAGTTTAAGAAATCCTAGATGATAGGAGAACTGGGTGGAATGATAAGAATTAATTTCTGATCGCAGAATTTTTAGGTTGATCATAAGTTTGAGAGTAGAAGTTACTTAAATCTCTGCATCTATGCTGTCTTTGCCTCTGTATCTCCCTTTCCGAGACTATAGGGGACCTATAGTTTAACCATAATATTAGGAGGGCAGTTGCCTCATCATCTTATCCTTAAAAAATACGTATGATGTAAAGGATCTTGTGAATGCCAAATAACTGGAGAACAAAACCAGCTGCAACACTTCAGTGCGTCAGAACTACAATGCAATACGGCCACTTACATATAAGCTATCAGCCGTTTGCAGTACTGGAGGCCAAAAGCTGAAGCTATGACAGCAGAGGAGCCAAGGTCCCTTTCAGGCCCCTGCACACCAAGGCAGCTTTCTGGCAGGAGAACCTGCTGTCTGTGACGCTGAGGAATTGGCACAGCACTGGGAACAGTTATGCTGAGAGGTAGTGTTGGTTTGGAAGGTCAGCCACATTCTTTCTGAACAGTTGGACATATCTAATAGGAGTAAAGGCTAGGAAGACCAAGAAGTTAGTGCTGTGACCAACCATGAGGGTTTTGGGGGAGATAGTGTTTGGATCTATAAATGTAAAACCAAGGACTGACTGAATGAAAAGTCTTCATGTGTCAACCTGATAAGTTCACCTTAATCTTGAAGTGAACAATCTTTTTTTAATAGAGTGGATGTGGGACACCAGAGTTTACTACTGGACAGATCTAATTGTATTTATTTTATAGGATATTGGAGCATCATCCATATCTGAGGAGGAATTACTGTAATTGCTACATCCTGCAGTTGTGTTTAATTACAGACCAAACTATGCAGTAGAGCAATTTAAAAGAGATTGGGTTTTTTTTCCTGTCTCCTGTAAGGAAGGACATACCCTGGAAAGTTTTGTTATTGAAAGCTGATTTATCTTTAATGTAACTGGTAGTTTCTGAGCCTCAAAACAGGCAGCTGAATTCCTGGTAGGTGACAATGTAGCTTCTCTTGTAAGTGCACAAGATGATGGTTTCCTAAGGGAGCTGCTGGTAAAATATTCCTTCCTTCCCCTCAGCCCTTCTTTTTGCTGACACACTTAATCTGTTCTTGTATTTGCACATTATTGTTTAATCTCTCTTCCCCTCCTTTCCCAACTCCCTCCCCCGGCTTGTTTTAAATATCACCTTTTTTTGCTGACTGTTCTGGTTAGTACTTTGCATCGTATATTATCTTATTTGAAGACTGTGTAATTCTTTTGCATTTAAATCTGAAAAAAAACTTGTTATAACATTTAGGTTGCATAATGTAGAACTGGAAATGCTTGTTGTAAGCTCTTTTTGCTCTGTTTGGCAGGTTTGAAATGTCAGCTAAAGTTTCCTGAGTTGGCTTTAGAAACAGCCAAGGTAGTGCTTTCCTTAGAGGCTGTCAGAATCAAGTGGCTTTGAGGTGAAGTGACTAGGCTGTGGTGGTTAAAAATACAATGTGTATGAAACTGACTCCTAAAAGCATTATCTGTTAATCGTGCAAAACCTGTTTTTATGAAGCACACCTGAGAACTAAGTGTGTTTTCCTCAGTCAAACTTGTAAAATGAAACACTTTATCTCTGAGCTTTTTACAGAAGTAGTTTAATCAAAACCCTATTCATTTGGAAAAAATGATAAGCCTTAACTGTTCACATGGGAAAGATGTCTTTATTCCTGTATTTACTTAAAGGCTAAGTATACAATAGTAAGCTTTCTTTTGACTAGGACATTATTGTTGTAGTAACTTAATGAGGTTCCTCAGAAATACCTTGGAGAGTGTCATTAATAGCAAACACTAAGAATAGCTTAGGGGAGTGCCCTTAGGGGAGCTGTCTGCCTTTCTTCCTTAGCCGGGGAAAAGACTTCATGGTTGTATTTTCCAAAACAGGGTTTGGGGGACTACAAGAACAAGTAAACAGGAGATTTGAAAGCACTAGGGAAACCTGAGAAATTGCAGTCATGTTTTGTATCACAATGAAACTTCTTTGTTCTTTACACCTTCACTGGGAAATAGTAAGAATTTTATAACACTGAAAAGCTATTTTGATAGCACTATTCTACTTACGGTTGTGGTAACTTATGTTTATAAAATTTATTAAAATAAATAGAGCGTAGAGTATAAATCCTTTAAGTCATTTCAAATGGCGACTTAATGGAAGTCCAACAGAACTTGCCTGAAGTAAGGACTGCAAAGCTCTCATCAAAATGAGATTTGTAAGTCTCGTTCAAGGCATGAGAAATGTGAGCAGTGCTTTGTCAGACTGTCTGGGAAGGGAAGAATTGTGTAATCAATTGCCCTTTTAGGCAGGGAAGACTGATGAGAGAAATCAACCTGTTACCCTTCAAATTACACAGAGGCAGCAACCCACATACAAATAACATGATGTTACAAGTAGTTTCGCTATACCCAGAGCTTATCTGCATACAAACAGATTAAACAAAATTAAGTTCCCTGAAATTTCTTAATGAAAATGAGAGGAGATGAGGGTCCTGGGAACTACTTTGAAGACTCATTTGTTTAAGTAGTACTCTCCTGACTTAGGCTTGATCAGACAGAGGGTAACCAGAACTTTGATCAAGTACTGAAGTCAGCCTCACTGATGTGTGCTGTGTTGAACTGACACCACAAGGGCTTTTTAGAAACCAGTCAGGCAAGTAGTTTCAGGGAACTTGTAATTAATTCAGTCCCTCTATGTAAACAAGCTGTTTGTAATGTTGAGACTTCCAAGAAATGAATAAACTTTTAATAGAAGATGCACGTATTCAGAGAGGCTCTTGCTGAATTTGCTTACAGTCTAACCCTGCCTCCCAAAACCTGTGTTTCCTAGGGCACCTAATGCTGGAGATCCTATGTATCCTATGGATAGATAGAAAATAGAGTGAAAAGTACTCATATGTTTAGTTTTTTTCATATTTTTGTTAATAAACATTGAAAATAAGCAGTTAGATTTCTTTTCATATTTTTTAAACAAAATCAAATTACATCCCCCAACACCTTCCCCACTCTCTACCCTCGACCTACCCTCATACCAGTTTGTCAAGACTTCTCTGCTGAATCCTCCAAGAAATAAGGTTTCCTCAGAGATGCTCCTCTTAAGAGGCTAAGCGAATTTCTCACTGTGGAACATCATTTCCACCTAAATTTTGAATCAGGCCAGTATTTATAATTACTACATTTCTATAAAGAACGAAGAAGAATTGATTGGGGAACCCAGATCTGTTTGAGTGTCTGTAGATTTGGCATTCAAATGTATATATTTAACTGTTTGTTTTCCCACATACACACTGATAGAGGATAAGTGTCTTGCTATTTAAACAGAGTAGCCCTTCATGGGTTATTGAAAAGGATATCAGATCTGCTGGCAGCTGTGCTCTTTGAGGAGGAGCTGTTTGTATTTTCACTGAGGTCTGACAGCCTGTGGCTTTTGAGGTCGCCATAAAGTTAAATTGTTGTATGCTGTCCTCAGTAGTCTTACCTTAAATTGTATTAAACAGGTAACTTTGTGTTTATTGATAGTTGGGGGTTTTGTCGTATTATTTTGGCAGCAGCATTTGAACAGTAACAAATCCCTTCTAAGAGGAGCTTACAGATAAGGATTTGATCCTCCTTTCATTTAGGAAAGTGGCAATGTTATGGTATTAACTTTAACTGGGAACAGAATCAAGACATAAAATAGAGATGTCAGGATCAGGACGGACAAGAGAGGATAAAACTGGCTATTAAAGGATGTACTAAGTCTAGTTACATGTCAAAATAGAACTGTTCGTAAGCCTTGAGTAACTTGTTTAGGAAAACAAGCAATTGCATGTTTGCCATGATGGCAGTTATTCAGGGTATAGGAGTACTTGATTTAACAAAATCTTAATTGATAGAATGAAGTCACTGAAATATGCTGTTTGCTTTTAGACTCTCAAAAGATTCACAATTAGAAACTAGACAGCGTGAATATACTGCTTTACATACTGTGCAGACTTTGTGAAACGTTTTCCAGGAAAGTTGAGAGCAGCCATGAATCACTTATGGAAAACCCAGTGGAATGAATTAGTCAAAGAAATATTTGAGTGACCACCCTTTGCCTTCTGCTATCGGGAAATAGTGCAGCTTTCCACGTTTTTATACAAATCATGTGGCATAAATAAAAAAGGTGTAGTTAGAAAAGCAGGCAGTTACAGTTGCTGCACTTTGACTTTCTCATACCTTTCTAAAAATGCTTATTTTGAAATAAAAATAAAATTTAATATCAGACAGGTTGTGATTATTTTGGTGGAAATCATGTCTTGAAGATGCTCAGGGAATTTCTTCCTGAACTTGCCTCTTCTATCTGTGTTTTCCTGCTAGTTTAAAGGGGGGGGGGGGGTTTCACTCTGTCTTCTGAAACTATTACTTGTCTTCTCTCTGACTGCCAGGCTTTTACTTTCAGGATAGCAACTAAACAAAGTCAAAACCTGCATAATTAGACTTGCTTAACTATAGAAATGAAGGCTTCTACATTGATACTGCAGAAGTTATGGACTTGGTAATGTACATACACTGCAATACTGATAACTGTTTTTCAGAGAACTAGTGGAAAATGGTATCCTCATGTACGGTAAATTGACCAAATATTTCTTTATTGGGTCATAAAGAATATATTTTTTTTCAGGTTATCAGCATACTTATCAGGGAAGGCTGTGTGTTTCACCCATACAAACTCATTTACGTGTGTGAACTTCCATGCTTTTTGCACTGGCAGGTGTGATCTGAACAGTGGTTCAGATTAGAAGAGGAGGCTCCAGAGAGACCTTATAACAGCCTTCCAGTACCTAAAGGGGGCCTACAATAAAGCTGGAGAAGGACTTTTTACAGGGGCATGTAGTGACAGAGGAAGGGGAATGGCTTAAGCTGAAAAAAGGGTAGATTGAAATTAGATATTGGAAGAAACTCTTCACTGTGAGGGTGGTGAGGCACTGGCACAGGCTGCCCGGAGAAGCTATGGCTGCCCCATCCCTGGTAATGTTCAAGGCCAGGCTGGACGGGGCTTTAAGCAAACATGGTCTAGTGGAAGGCGTCTCTGCCTATGGCAGTGGGGTTGGAACTGGATGATCTTAAGGTCCTTTCCAACCCTAACTATTCTGTGATTCTATGATACAATTACAGTGTTACAAGATTTAAAGGGAATATTAGAAATGCCAGAAAAAAAGTGCATAGGGTGAGGGATTGCAGTTTCCAGTCATCTTTGAGGCAAATCTTGCACTAGTTTTTTTTTGTAACGTGGGCTGTTGATCCAAAAGCTTGGAGGAGCTCTTGGTGTTTGGAAAGGAGTTGCTTGGACTTACTGACATCCTTTCATAGATAAGAAGCTGTGAGTATGGAATGACTGAAAAGTCTCACTTTTTGCTGCTTCCTCATCCTTGACGAGAACTGGTTCCACCAAAGATGATTGCATTCAAGTTCTTTTGGGGGCTGCTTAGGAGCTTGTGTTGTGGTTTGTGGTTTTGTTTGGTGATTTTATTTTTCTCTCTTTGTGTTTTGGTTTTATTTTTGGAGGGGGGGTGAAGAAGGGGAGAGGGGAATTGATTGTGGGGAGTCTTTTTGGGTATGGGGGTAGAGTTTTGTATAGGCAGTGGATTGTATATAGATACATTCTTGATAAGACCAGTTAAGTCTAATGGGATATGTGAAATATTTTGTTCTTTAGTAAGTGAAAGCTGCTGCGTTCACTTTGTGTTCAGCTGTACTGAACTGTGTCTTGGTAACTTACTGGGTTATTTTTGAAAGCAAGTAATGTGAAGGAATGGCACTTAGGCAACTTTAACTTGAATTTCTCTGGAAGGTGGATGGGTGCCTCATTTTCAGTTAAATACATCCGAAGAAATCTAATTACAAGAAAGAGCTTAAAAATATTAATTTGTAGCTGTACAAGATACCATTGGAAAACCAAAATTATTTTTTTTTTCCTTAAGGTAAGTTCAGTGATTTTAATTTTTAAATTTTTTTTAAATTTTATTATAGCATGCAGCATAAGCAAGCCCCTAAAGCTTGGAAATCCCTTTGCACACTAAGTATGTTTCACAGATGGTGGAACAAATGTCTGTCTTACTTTGCATTTGTGTCCTTGGCCATCTCCTTGTGCAAAGTTTTGAATTTGCTCTTCTTTACATCTTGTGATATCTGCTGATACTTGTTCTAGCTTGTCTGGAGGCCCACGTAAGTTGCCTAGCTGGCTTCTGCCAAGCAAAATAGCTGACAGCAGAGTTCTGCATGCTTCCTCCTTGGTCTTCCTGCTCTGCCCAGTCCCTGATATTTTCATGCAACACTATCACAAATTCTGTCCCTTAACCCTTTATCCTGGTATCATACTTTATTAAAACTTTAGAGGCTCAATACAATCCATTCTTTGCCTGCCGTCTGATGACAGAAAACTCCCTGTATCACTTTAAGGGGTATTTTTCTTCTGTGGATTTATACTTGCATGAAGGAGCTCTTTCAAAGTAAAACACAGTGCCTTTTTTTCCAGATAATTCTTTAAAGGATTAAGTAATGTCCTGAGGAGATTATCCCTGAATGATGTCTGAATATAGGGTTATAGGCTCTTAGTAATCCTCTGAATGAACATAGAGTGCTCCTCAGAAATTTCCTAACCTTTTAAGATGCTGTTAGCTAATGACTGTTTCCTGCTTTCCAGGTGAAAACAAACTTTATGAGGTTTCTAGCATACTTCCTAGGTATACAGCAGTCATAAATATGGTATGCTGTGTTCTTGTATTTTCCAGAGAGACACCAGTTACAATGGACTGAATGTTTTGTAGCTTCCAAGTGTAGGAAGGCTTTGAGGTATAAATGAGCAGGAAGGAATTCCAGCACTGATCTGTCTTCTGAGTGGCGTTACGTGGATAGGTGATAACTAAGCATCATGGTTGTTCAGTTCAGGTGAACACCTTTGTTCCAAAATGTCACTTCTTGAACAAAGTAGCGAGGTTTCTTGGAGATTTTTCTGTAGAGGGCTCAGTTCTTTCAGCAGGTTTATTCGTGATCTGTTTAGGATGCTAATTTGCACAAGTGTTAGCATATTTTATTAGCCTCTGTTTGTGTAATCAGTCCATACGTCTGACCAGATGCTGTGCAGCTCGAAGTTGGTTAACTCTAACTAAACAGAATTTGTTTCTCTCTCCTAAAATGCTCTCAGCATATAAAGTCTTAAGACACTCTCCCCCCCCCCCACCATGAGTCCACTATTCTATTCAGTCACTGCAATTTTGCAAACTTTTGGGAGCAAAAGCACTTTATTAATTTTTCCAAGTGGAATTGTGTTTTTAATATGAGTAGAAAAATAGTTACCAATAAATACATGGTATGAAAATGTTTATTTCCTTCCAGAATATTTGAATGAGGGCAAAATTGTAATCCATTTACTATGGATCACTTGAGTAAATTCGTTGCAGGAATGGAAACGTGTTGAAAAAAGACTTTAAATTTTGGAATATACTTTCCATATGAAAATTTTCTAAATGAGTCTAGTTGGTTACTCAAATACTCTGTAGTGGAATTTCCAAATTACCACTTTTATGTTACCAGTCAGTGAACAGGAATTTTGTGTTTAATGCTTGGAAATGGAAGTGTAAGTCATGGATTTTTCCAAGGAAGGAATAAGCACACTGTAGGTATTTATTTTTCAGATGGCTGGCTGGAAAACTATCACGCATTGAATCTGTAAATAGCCTTTCTGTGATAGAGCACAGCTCTTTATATTCTGTCTGAACATATGTAGGCTGCATAATGCAAGCATGACTACAGTTCCTATATTTTAAGGTCCTGTTTAAAAAATGAATCTTGTAAGAGTCTATTCAGTGAAACAGCTACTTTCCTTCTTGGCAGTGCTTTTGGAATCTGTGCTTAAAAAAAAACCATCAGTGAGTTACTTCAATCCTTTTTTAATCCCTCTGTGGAGTAATTGTGGAGTGGATAGTTTCTGTATCCAGAGAAATCACTGAAGTCAGACTTGGCTTCATAGAGGCCTCGCTGACGTTCACAGGTAATGCACACTTCTGTGGTCAAAACTCTGGATCCCTTAGCGTTGTGGCTTTCTGCTGAAAGGACATATAGCTTCAGGGTGTAGGCCATAGCTTAAGACTTCAAATAAATGTTTTAAATTGTATTAAGAACTAATTTAAGTAGGTTTTCTTCTTTGTTCTCCTTTTGAAATAGCAGCAGTAGGTGCAGATAAGCTTCTGAAAGTTTTGTTTCTTTTGTCACGTGAAAAGCTGTTGAATTAAGATCAAGAAAATTACTAAGTTAACTGGCATTCATTGGAGGAAGCATGGTTTGCTATTCACATGTCTTTAATAGGTAAAATTTTTAATTGAAGGGAGAATAAATAAAGTTGGAACTTCCAAGAATTTTTGATAAAATGGTGAACAAAATTATCTCTTGAGTTTTGGAGATCCTGTGAGGAAAGGCTGCCTGTCCAAACCATTCTCCACAATTTCTTTTATTCAGTGGAAAATGTTCCAAAGTTGTTGTAAAGTAATTAAACTGTAGGCAAGCCAGTATGCTACTTCAGCAGATGTCATCATAGTAATAATAACTTTTGAAGATTTTCAATCAGCTGTACTCTGTCTGTGAGGGGGAGTAGTCCACAGAATGACACGTGTGTGCCATGACTTTGGGTGTAAGAATATATCCAGATTCCCAGAATTCTACCAGAGCAATGTTGAGAAACAGCCTCTGAGAGGAGGGACCGCCAAGACTTCTGGTTTGAATAAAGGTATGTTGCTGTTATGTTGAAGGAGTAAAGTGTTTATTGCAGTGATGGCCCAGACTGCACTTTTTTTACTGTCTTTAGCCTTGAGGAGTGTGCATCTGTTCTGGAGAAACTCCAAATGGCAGAATTTCAAGACCTTCCAATAGGAAAATACAGGTGGAGCTGAGGAGTGAATATTGTATTCTTCCCTGCTTACAGCTGTTTTAACTTGTCAAGGGGAGCTGATCTGATTGCCCAAATGCGATTGTGGAAGACTCATTGCAGCTCAAAAGCTCTGTTTCTGTTAGAGTACGGTTAGATAAGAATGACTGGGTTTTGGTTTCCACCATCATCTTACATCTCTTACTTGTTTTGAAATTTTCACTTAACGTTACAGACATGTCATATTGCAGTGCAGTCTGTGGAACGGAGGAGTAGAGTTAATGGTGTAAGTCTCACAGGTTGCTGCTAGGAGCAGCATGGCACCAAAACACAGGTTGGTGGCATGCTCCTAAGAGCCTCCAACATCATCAGGAGAAGTGACAGCTGGCTTCAGATTTATTTATTTTTTTATTTTTTTTAACTTTTTTTGTGCATTAAAGGACTTTGGAACTCTTTGTCTAACCAGTTGATCTGAAACACCCATCAGAGATCCTTGGTCATGGGGCTGGAAACCACTAAAACAATATCTTGCTATGTCAGAACAAATCTGAAAGCAAGCCCTCGGTTGCTTACACAAAAAGTCATTAGGTTTCGTAAATTGGTTTATCTGAGGCTTTACTATGCAATGATTCATATTTTATAATGGTAACTCTTGATTAGATGTTGAGTAGGGAATAAAGATAAGCTGACACAGATATATTCCTTCTACTGTTTCTCCTCTGTACTGACCTTTTATCATGATATCCCTCATTATCTAGAATGTACAAAGTGAGATAAAAATAACTTGACTTTTTTGGGCTTTGTTAGAATAGTTCCAATGGATCTGGGAGTATATTGAACCAAAAATGCCACCTGCCTTTTAATCCTGCTGTGATGATCAGTATGTGTGTCATAAAGCCAGAAAGCCAAACAAATATTTTTTCCCCCTAAGTAATATTTAAGACTAGGATGCTGACACGAAGGTTTTACTATAACATACATACATATATATATATATATATATATATATATATATGATTTTAGAAAATGTAGTTTTCAGTACATGAATCTGGATCATAACCTTGCGCAGTCATCTCAAAATTTAGTTTTTAAAATACCCTGTTTTGTAAAACATGCCATGTCTTCATCACTGTACGTACATGTGTATATATCAAAACAGATCATAACTTACTGTCTTGGGTTTTTTAATTTATAAACCAAGTTTAGGTTCAGTGTTGTGTTAGCATTTTTCATTTGTGTTGTGGATGCTGCTTCTGGCTCCAGAGTGGAAAAAAGGAGTTTTGGAAGTATGTGCTTGATGCTGAAACATCTGGTATTGGGGAGCTTTGACCACGCTGGCTTCAGTTTGACAGGGCTTGAATGAAATGCTCTCAGCTGTGGGACTGGATTGTGACACACTGATGGATCACTTCCTGGGGTCTCTTTCCATCTTAGCATCAGAAGGGTTTGGGGAACTTTCATTTCTGTGTCTTTTGCTACATCTTTGTTATAGTCTTTCACTACAAGGTGATAATCTTCCAAAAAAACTTTTATTCCTCATCACTACTTGTTTCAGCTGTTGAAGATCTGTGTACATCACTGTCAACATTTAAATATATCTAGGTTAACATTAAAGGCCCGTTTTTGTTCAGCCTTCTAACACGGCATATTTTAGATAGTGTACAAGTCCAGCACCAGCATTCCTCAATGCCCTTTAGCTCACCCTAATGCATGGGCAATGTGCAAAGGCAGCATTGGAGTGCAGCACTCCAGCTGTGTGTCAGAAATGTGTGATGTGCTGAAGGAATGCATGGATCTCACTGTCAGCATGTGCCCTATCCCCTGGACCTTTTCCTCCGCTGAATCCAACTTATAAATAACTTTACAGCTGTTTCTCTTTACAAAACCAAAGTGTTCTTCGTCTTCAGAAGGTGCCCCCTCACTCAAGAAATAATCTCAAGGGCTGTTTTTCTTTTAATAGCTGATGTGTGTAGCATATCCCTTCTTTCTTTCTTAAATGGCTTCATCTTGCAAATCCACCTAGCTGTTAATTACTGTCTGGATTTTTTTTTCCCCACACTGGTATTCAGATAACCTTGAAAAGGTCAGACTGCTGATAATTTTTCCTAGTTACAGTGGTAGGAAGAATACATATGTTTCCTTAGTTACACAGTGCTTATGGGATACTATCTGTATCTTGGAGGGTGGGAACATTTTTTAAACAAGCAACTTCCTTTAATTTTGCTGTAAATAGTTTACAGATGCTTTATTTTAAAGTAGGCAAAAATGGCCTATTAACACATTTTGGTTTAAAAGCCCTTGTTCTTTTTTAGCTCATAACAAATATAGATGATCTTTGGAGAATTTTCCTCTTTCCCCTTTTTTAATCTCCACTCTGAGGGAAGGATTTATATAGATATCTATATTTATAGAAGCCTTCAACAAGTTTAAGTTAGAAGAGTTGTTTAAGGATTTTCTGCCCTTCCCTTTCCTTAGTTAGCCTTTTCTAATGTGGCGTGTGCACCATTTCCGCCAGCAATTATAGACCATACTATTGTCCTCATTGCCTTTTCTTTCCCTTTTCCGCCTTAAGTAGAAATAAATAATCAACACTGCAACTGTGTCTGGCCATGGGAACGATCTTGTTTACATTTGTTTCGGTTAAAGATTATCATCTTGGTCTTTGGCTTTGGCTTTTTATTCTGTAGGTTTATTTTTTTGTCTTGCAGCCCCCTCCACCCCCAATGTGTAATGGAATGAACTGTAATATTGCTGGACAGTCTTTTTCAGGTATTTCCATGCACTTTTAAGAGGCATCTTCTTGAAGGTTGTTTTGATTATTTGAACCAAATTATCTCTCTGTGGTGTGGGTGGGAGAGATGTTTATTTGCAAGAACTTTCTCCTTCCCTTTTTCAGTCACCCTACCCAATCACTGCAAAAAGACTTGGTGTTTCATGATATGTTCTTTCTACTGTAGATACATTACCTGTAGGTAATTTTGTAATTAAATGAGTTAATAAATTTAAACAGAAACAAATACAGGAAAAATAGGTAGCTTTTTGAAATAAATTGTTTGATTGGCATTTGTCCTTCTATAATTTTACGTATATAAAGGTATTTGAGTCTTGCATCTTAAGCATGTGTACCATCTTAGTGAGGGCTCAGAATCTTCATAGCTTTTCTGCTTGCTTTTACATGTTTTGAAAAGTTGCTTGTTAGAGACGAAAGTACAGTCCAGAAGTTCAGAGTTTTATAGCCACTGGATCATTTGTTTGAATGGTTCCTATATACAAGTACTTGATCTGGCTTGATGTCATACAGACAGATAGGGTTTTCTTTTGTGTATGCTATTATATGGAATCAGATGCTTAAATTTTGTTAAAACTGCACAAATTTTTGTCTCTATTTTTATGACTGGAAATTCAGTGACTAAAATACTTGTATGCATAAGTGGTCATGTGTTTGCTGTTCCCTATTATAAACAAAGTTAATGAGAGGAGCTGATGATGACAGTCTTAACTCCATGCTTCATGCCCATTTTTCCATTTTGTCATTGTGTGGGTGTTACCTTGATTTAATACACTGCACGTAGCTCTGTGTTATTTGGAAAACCAGTTTGTGTGTTTATATTGCTGTGCTCTTGTGTGATTTCTTTATTGTAAATAAATTTGCAGATACTATCCATGCAGTTATTTCATAACATTAAGGATTCTTTTTTTGTTTGTCTAAAAGGTGGTTTATTGCAGATTATTTCTCCGGTGATGTACTAGCTTGGTGTCTATGCTCATTTTGCTTGTATTATCTTTCTGATGATCTGATCAATGCATAGAATATAAAATCAACGAGTATGCAACCTTAGAAAAACTTAGTTTTCCTAACTACAAAAGAGAAGAAACTGTTTGTTCATTGATGTTTTCAGTTGTGTGAGGATTCTGACTCCCTTCTTCTTCCAGTGTTTCTGATCTGGGTTTGCCTGTCATGGGAGATATTTGTATGGCTCAGTTAAGGGCTGTGTTACTGCATGAGTAGGTGTGTAACTATCCCAGTGCTCTGAATTAGATCTCAAGGTTGCCAGTCTCCCTGTGCTCAGCCTATTGGGAGGATTTTTTGGAGAAAAAAGTATACTCAAGTATGATTAGTCAGCCAGTTAATTTTACTTCATAACAAATCCTGTCAGACCTACAAAAAGAAATCATGTCCCAGGAAGCTGGTTAATTTTTGGCTAGTAAAATGAGCCTTGTACAGAGAAAGTACAAAGAATTGTACAGACATTTTAAGGCAAGTGTCTTAACTCACTGCTCTCACTCCTAGCTCTTTGGTTGAGCCAGCCAGCACATCAGTGACTTCTCTTGCTTACCAAGTAAGTTTCAAAACAAACTCCAGAACACAAACATCCACATAATAATAACCCACTTCTTGAATCGCAAGGGCAGGGAAAAGAAGATTTTTTTCATGATGGAGAATATTACTGTTCTTGATAGCAGTGTTTGCAGAGCACACTTAAAGGCAGTAAACTAAAATACAGAGTCGAGGACGTGCTCATTAGCCCTTCATGTGTTAAACTTACTTGCCTTTCCAGTGGCCCTGAGTTCTGTGGATTTTTTGTGTTTACCTGAAAGCATGCTGAAGCCATGCTCTAGATGAGTGTTATGTTCTGTAGAGGAATGTTTATTAGTTTTTCCCATTCTCATTCAGCGTGCCTGTCCCATGCAGACATAACACTATGTGCTGACAGAGCAGCACAGGTTAGAAGGTTGTCTGAACTCAGGTGCATGCTGGCACAGAGCGGAGCTTACTGACCCTGGGCATGCACGGATAGTTCTGGAAGTTGTTTGTACTTTACTGTCTGCCCCTCCCTCTCCCAACCACTAGGAAAATGAAACCAGCATGATTATTCATTCTGGATAATTTGAAGATCTTCAAGATGTTTATCCCTGTCATAAGTAAGGACTAAGGCAAGGTAGTTAACATGAAGACAGGAATAGAAACTATATGTTGATAGCCAAAGATAAGCAATTATATATAGAGGGAGTACAGGAATTACGTGAAGAGCACCCTCCAAGGGCAATTGTAAAAGTCTGCCAGGGATGAGAGAAAAGAATGGACTACATTGTTCTGATTTATAGCTCATAGGTGATCATTTTATTAGCTTGCAGAATTAGCAACACGTTTATTTTCATGTTCATTTTCTTCCTCGGATTGTTAGCTTCGCTAATGTAGTTATTGACAATGAACAGTCGTTTTTGTGACTTGCCTTTTTTCCTGCTTCTGTGGTCTCATTTCCTCCTCTGCTGTGCCTTGCCTATTTTACTGTATGTGGAGATTAAATTATAGAACTGTTTATGGCATTCAATCATCTTGTGTTCCCACCATTCCGTATGCTCATTTGAATCCTTGTTTCTCCTTTCACCTCCAGAAGTAATTAAAAAATGGTCACTGTTGAATTTCTCTGCCTGGGAAGTGCTACTAGTGGAGGATCTGTCAGGTGCTAATGATGTTAGGGAGTACATTAGGTCTGCACTGAGTATCTTGTCTGCAGTTCTTAAGCCCTGGAATCTGTGTACCTTTCAAGACAGAGGTGAAACCTGAGAAAGCAATGCTGACTGTGTTGTCACATAACACAATTCTTGCCCAGATTGGTTTCTCTGAGTCTTGTTGCCCAAAATACAGCAGCATCCCGTTGCACTGATGAACTTTGTATTCTTTGGTATCAGAAGTTATTTGGTATCTAGATGATAGCATATGTCTTGAAGCAGGTAATCTTGCCCTCGTTTTCTTTCTGTAGGTCGCTAGGGAGTCTCAAGGAGATGACAAAAAGCAGCAAATGCTTTGAAGATGAGGAAGAAACTGCACTCTGATTTTGTATCGGAACATCAAACCCAGGAGTTCTGATAGTCTTGTCATGTTCTTGTTCCAGACAGTTTGTTAGCATGTGGTTACCAAATGTTACAGGACCTGAACACCTCAGGAGAAACATTGCAACACAGACAGCATTTTGTAATGGTGGTTTTGTAACTTTGACTCTTCATTTGTAGGGTAGATCTGGGGGCTCCCAACACAGTGCTGCTGCCTTAAATCTACTAATTGAAACCTTGAAGACTGCATTTTTGTTCTAATCAAGAATAGCGCTAAGGATATTATGCCAGTTTGAAGGGATTTCTCCTCCCCCAGAATACTAATTCTCAATTTATTCTGTGTTGTGAATGCAGTAGTGTGCAACCACCTTTTTTTTTTTTTTTCTTTTTCTCTTGAATTATTTCTTTAAGAGAGACTGGTAATGCAACCTTACCAAAAATATTAAGGGTAAACTAGAACAGATTAGGACTGGTTCATTTTCTTTGTCCTTTTAACTGGGCAAAGTGAAGACCTGGTATGTGTCAACAGAAGACTCAGTGTTTAATTTACATCCAGAGAGCACTGTGAAAAACCATTTTGTGACATGTTAAATGTTGTCAAAAATAGGTGGTTTGTTTGCAGCAGTACAGCAGGCTGCAGTCCTGGTTTAGATGACAGTTATATCTGAAAGACTTGTAAACTAATTTTCTTTAGGTCCCCGTAATGTGTAGGTGGCCTTTGAGGATAGCAGTAAGAGGTATTTTTAATGTCTTTACTCTTCATGGGATCTGGGCATAAAAATCTAAGTCTATAGTTACAAAGGAATGCGAGTACGTGAGATCTACTTATCCTACTTTAAGCTGTGAAGTCCAAAATGGGGCTTTTGAAGACTTTTACAGTCACTGGACTCCTAGGAAGCTTTGACACACTTAGCTATGTAAAGGTCTGCAGCTAGGTTGCCAAAGGCTTCAGCAGCTTGAAGCTGCCTCCTGTGTAGGCCTTGTGAGGCTCAAATATTCTTTCTACCTATCACCCACAGAGGTGATGCAGGCAGCTTGGTAGCCTCAAAGTATGCCAAATGACTGACTCAGTAGCAGGTTAAAGGGGGGGACCTTCTGTACTTTCTTATCAGAAACTATAGCATTCACCTAGGATGCGGAAAGCCTGTTTTCCTTTTGTGCTTGAGTGATTCATGGCCATATTTTCCGGATGAGCGTCCTGACCACTGGTCTGCAGAATCATACTTGGTGCTTCCACTTCCGAAGTCTTTAAGACACTTGACGACCTAATTCCAGGGCAAGGGATTCAAGACATACTCAGCATGATTTTGTGTGTGAGTTCAGGTTCCCTGCTTGGCATGATGGTTGTTTATGAATGCTCAGGTATCTCTGTTTCTGGGTACAGGTCATGGGCTTGGGAACTGTCCTCACTGTATGTGTGCCCAGTCCAGATCTCGGTACTGCTGAGGGGCTGGATAGCCACTGCATCTCATCTTCCTGGGAGGTCAGGGGGAAGAAGGGAGCTGCTGTTTTTCCCTATCTTTTCTGTCCCTCAGGCACCCAGTATGTTAAGTGCTCCTGGAGAACTGTGGAGGCTTGTAAACCTGTTGCTATCTTTCAGAGTTGATTTTAATCTCCGTGACAGCATCTATACCAATTGTTGAATTGTTCTTCCAAGCACCTTCTCTTTTCTTGTGTTGAGCTTATTTTCAAGGGCTTCTAAGGAAAGGTGCTAGGAAGTTGATCTGAGTAGTCTTTCGTGCTAAGGTAACTTTACAATAGCAGAGAGTTTGACTGCTAAATGCGGAATTTTAGACTGTGGCACAATAAGCATCCTTAACTTGGAGCAAGTAAGTAGAGACACTGGAAATAAAGGAGGCTATTCATGTGAGTAGTTACACATGATTAAATATTTATGAAATAAGGTTTTAAAATTACGAGTGTCTGCAAGTATTTCATAAAACTGTGCTTCTGTCAGAGCCCCATACAGTAACAGGAACCAAATTGCACTTTTTGACTTTATTATAAACTTCAATTTGAAGCTGCAAAAGGGAGTTCCAAATAGCTTGTAAGAGCTTCAGTTTAAACTTAGTGAATTACTTTAAATGTTACTGAGTTTTTAAATGGTTCTTGATATTTTTTTTTGTTTTTTCTTTTTAAGGCAAAAAAAAACAACCCCACAAACCCCAAAACTCCCCCCACAAAAGCCTGTTCTATGCTACTTTGTGGGAAATGTTCTGAAGCTGGGATATGGAGAAACCACAAAATGCCAGAAATGTAGGTTTCATACCTCATCACTACTGTCAGTAGTTCAGGTTGGCTCTTAAAACACTGCCAAGCAGATTTCTAATGGTGATCCTGGTTAAAGAAAAGTAAACAAATCCCCCTCAAAAAAGTCTCACCAGTTTGTGAAGCTTGGAATGAGGTTTTTAATAAAGTGAGAATGGTAATTAGTCCATATAGCTGCTTTGAAGAAAGCTTCAAAAAGACTTCTCACTGTAATAGGGGGAAAAAGTATTTTCCCAAATCAATTCCTCCTAATCTCTAAATATCAGTCTATGTATTTTTCCACAAAATTACCAAAAGCTATTGACCTGAGGGATTTGTTTTCCATTCCAAAGTCTTGCAATTTTCCTCCTGGCTAATTACAGCCTATTACTCTAGACTTTGGTCCTTTAGCAGTAACATTTTCCATCTTAAGATGGGTTGTCCCATTCCAGTGAAGAGCATGTTGTCTGAGTGCTGAATGGAATTACTACCAGTGGAAACTATGCTGCAAGAGGCTCGAGAAAGCAGCTGCTGTGCAAACCTCAGCTGTTTTTTCCATCCTCCCAAGCACTGGTAATTAGCATAGGGAAGCTGACTAATGTGCTGACGTCACCTCTTTCCAGTCGCAGCTTACATTTTGTTCCTGACTGCCTCAAAGCATGCAGGACTTTGTTCAGGAATTCGCTGTCACATACAGGATGCTCTGAAACCTTTCTTTTCCTTTTTTTTTTTTGTTGAGGGGCTGGACTTGTTTCCCTTATAAACGCTGCCTGCAGGACCAACGGCTTCCTTAAGTCCTTGGCTTCTTGCGGAACAGCAACAAGCATTGCTTTAGTGAAGCATAAAATGCATTTCAGAAATTTTAACTACAGTTTTAGTTCTCTGATTGCCTGCGTGGCAGATAGCGATGTCTTCAATCAAGCAGAAACAAGGGTATGTTCTATCTTCTGTGGTTTATTCCTGTGAACTACTGGAATAGTGGAATTTGTAGCTGCTGTTTCCAATTGTCTAAAATACCTTGATACCTTTATGACTTGTGAGAAAATTTCAGTTTGAGGGTAAGGGTCTTGGGTCTTAGAAGCCTGCAGCAGTATGCTCTGACATGAATTACGAACTCTGGAAGTTGCTGTATCTTAAACTGTGTGGGTTTGAAAATGATCAGAAGTTTACCTCCAGACTTCTTTGACTGTCTGTATAGAGTACTCTTCACTTGCATATGTGCTTTCAGCAAATGTTTAAATTATAATTTTGGTGGTAAGATTCACATCATTTATAGCACGCTTTATACTTTCCATAGGGTTTTTTTTGGCTGGCACTGTAGTTAAGAGAATAATGTTAAAACTATAAGAAGTCCTCTCAGGTTTTTATTTAACTAGTTAGAATTAATGTAATGTAAGTAATCCAGTCCTGATACAGTGAATTTTTGACTGCTAGGATACCTTAGGGACAAAAATAACATTTTGTTTACTGTTATATTGCTAGAACGACATTTATGACCTCTAGAATCACACATCTTTTTAAAAAATAAATATATGTATATATATGGCACAAATCTTGCAGGTACTCTCGAGTTTGTGTTGAATGGGAACTTTAAAATGCAACTTAGTGTGGTTTTGACTAATTTTCGTGGTTGCATCCAGTGCTCTCAGAGTACAGGAGGCTAAGAGATACAGGCTTTGTATGGCTGTATCCCATACGTCCGTTTCCCTGGCTGGAGGACAAACAAGGGTCCTCGCCTTGTTTCAGAGCTCGTTTTGAAGAAGCTTAAGTGTGGCTCAGCAAGAAGCAGGACAGCTCTGATACTTTATCTTTGAAACGTAGTGGTTCTGTGCACGGCTGTGGAGAGTCTGTGAAGCAGAACTTTTCAGGAAGGAAAATCAGTTTTTGAAGTAATCGCTGCCTTCTTATGTAACATTTGTTGCTTTTCCCTACTAATTCAAAGTGTAACAGTAAAAAAAATGAGGCAGTGTGATTTTATTTGCTTGTTTATTTTGGCTTTGTATTGATCTTCTAGTAAGCTTTTATGAAGAGAAAAAAATACCTGAGATCTGAATGCTTGATCTGTTGCCATCGCTGAAAAAGGGCTTGTGACTGGTTACTGGGTTCTCAGTGTGAGCCTAAAACGCTTTGCAAAAGCATGGCAGCTTCAGAACCTCCTGCTTCTTGCTCGTCTTTTTGTCTGGCATCAGAAAGTAAGACTGGAAGCACTCTTCATGTAAATGATATGAAAAAGAGCCAAGTCAGGTTTGCATAGATGCCCTAGGAGCACAAACGCAAAGTTTAAAATTAAAATAGCCAGCTGAAGGTAAAGGTGGTTCAGTCTTTCACACAGATAGGACAGCAAAGTGACAGCTACAGTTCTATGAAGGTACAAGGTTTTGGTCCAGTTCCTACTCTTACCATACAGTCAAAACAAGGAATGTGCCAGAGATCCGTCAGGAGCTGTATGGTTCGTCCTGAAGATTTTTTAGGAAAGATAGTGAGAGCTTTTTTAGAATTCAGTTTCAAAAATGAAAGGGGCTGTTAAACCAGAGTTCAGTAAGAGTATGTTAATTTTCTTAAAGTAGCAGCTATTAAAACAGGAGATGTTCATGTACATTATTATGCATGCTGAGACACTGCAGAAAAAGAACATTTACCTTGCAAATATGTTTTGTTTTGTTGGTTGGGGTGGTTTTTTTTTGTTTTTACATTTTCTTCTATTAAAACTGTTGTGTTGGTTTCCTTAAAAATTACATTCTTAGACAGAGGTGTGCCTGACAATTTTTTATATATTAATTTTGTAAGGCAAGCATTTCTTTTCAGTTTGTTACCAGTACTGTTATTTCTTTGTGTCACTAACTCAGGGTATCATGTCCAACACTAATAATAATCCATTTTCAGTAAAGAAGAAAAAAGCTGCTATATAGCCAACAAGTGCTAAGTTAGACAAATCTGTTATAAAAAGAGAGAAGCAGAACCTAACCTAAGCTGTTATAAATAGATCAATATTCAAGAGTGGTAGTATGCTGCTACTAGTAACTGCAATTTATTTCTATATTTCTTTAAAGAAAGTGTAGTGTTTTGCCTATTAACTTTTTTCTCTGGTCCTTTCTTTTCAGGCCAAATTTGAATCACTGTTTAGAACATTCGACAGAGATATCACCTTTCAGTATTTTAAGAGCTTCAAAAGAGTACGAATAAATTTCAGTAACCCTTTATCAGCAGCAGATGCTAGAATCCAGTTGCACAAGACAGAGTTCCTTGGAAAGGAAATAAAACTGTATTTTGCTCAGGTAAGCCTTGTTATGATTATCCTTACAAGGTACTGAAGCATAACTTAAGCATGATAAGTTTCCACAGGTCTTCAGTCATGCTAATGAACACTTAATTTTTTTCAGTTTGGTTAGAGAATCACAGGTTATTCTAAAACTACAAGTATTTGGAGGTGTTGCATACTTCACATTTATGTCTCCCTCTGCATTGTTTTGATAATCTGGGGGAAAGGGAGTAGATGACAGTAATCAGCACAATCAAAGGAGTTAATGGAGTGAGGAAAGCCAAGTAGCTCTGCCAGCAGTACACACTTACACACATGCCTGCTCAAGTAGTATCTGAGAGAATCCAAAGAGCTGCAGGTTCAGGACTATCTGGTGATCCTGCGCTCAGTGCTGCAAATCGTATGGTCAGCACATGTGTGTACTTGGAGATCACTATCAGTGCAGCTCTATAGCTGGCTTGCTCTGCTGCTAAAGAGGTGAAACTCAGGTTCTGGTGTGTATTTTCCTCCACAAATTAAATGGGAAAATTATGTGTGTCTGTTTCAGATGTCCCTAGGGACAGTTCTGAAGGAGCCAGTTTATTTATATACCTTCTAGAGTTCTCACCACTCTCACTTGTGGTAATGAGTTTCAATACCATTTTGTCATTAGGCCTTAAAGCCCATATCCAGCTTCTTCTTACTTCAGTATTTTAAGGGCAGATAATTTCCGGTGAAATTCTCATAAAAATCCATGATGAGAAGATGTGGATGTGCATAATTCATTGCATGTTTCATCAGAGTTAATGAACGTTGTGGCTTGTCTGTATTTTGTATACTGAGTCTTTCATAGCGTTCTTTTCAGTAATATAGTCACATGCTGCCACCTTGAGTGCCTGTTACAGTATAACATCTGTCCAGACCTTAAAACTGCTCATGAATGATGGATTCACTGATAATAATGAAACAGCATTGACTTTTATGCTTTTTCCAGACTTTGCACATTGGAAGCTCACATTTGGCACCACCGAATCCTGACAAACAGTTTTTGATTTCACCTCCTGCCTCTCCACCTGTTGGCTGGAAGCAAGTGGAAGATGCTACTCCAGTCATTAACTATGACCTTTTATATGCTATCTCCAAGTTAGGACCAGGTAAGGAGGATAGAAACAGTAGAATTTTGTTTGAGTAAAACACCTTTAAGCTGTCTGAATTTCTAGAATTTTTTGAGTTAATTACTATCAACCAGGTAAACTTGAGATGTCAGAAAAAAAGTATTAGTAAACAGTAGTTTCATACAGACATACTAATTAAAAATTTCCTTTTAAGTTTTAACAATATCAAAAAGGTGCCAGTAGATCTTAAGTACTTAAGCGCTTATTAAGCAGTAAAAGTTGGTCCTTTTCCCTCTGAAAGCTCTGTTATTGACATGCCCTGCAGTAAGCTCATTGACAGATCTATGATCCCTTTTCCTATGAGATTTTTCATATATATTGTGAATGTTGAGCTCTATAAAGCTTGCTTCTTGACTGTGATGTTTGTTGGAATATGGAGTTAATGACTTGGTACTAAGGAACAAGCGAGGTTACTCTAGCACAATGGCTTGTGTGTTTCTGAAGAACTGGAGGCAAGAGCCTTTACCTCTATGGAGCTGCTTGTTGCACCAGTTCCTCTTTGTGAAGTTCTGAGGGAAACAGCAGAGACCACTTCAGAGCTTTGACACACTAGAGTGTGCTGCTTGGCACAGGTGTTAGCTTTTCTGGACATCTGATGTGCGTATCACTGTAGTGGTCTTAATGGAGACTGTTCTTTCCACTGAGAGGTTGTGAGTGTAAAGTAACAAGGAAAAAAATTCAGGGGAGCTGATCAGGAAAGTGGTGAAAGGGAAACAGTTTGCACTTTCCCTGATATAATGTAAGATTAGACTTAAAAGCAATTCTTTTTATTATGAAAAAACTAGACTGCAGATCAGTGGTCAATAAATTTTGTATCATAGCACTTCTACACACTGGTTGTATTAGATGAGTGTTTGACATTATATGTGCATGAAGCCTGCTAACTAGTTCTGCTCCTCCACAGAATACAAGAACAGTATTAGGGAACCTCTGTGTGAAGTGGGAAGAGCTGTATCAAGCTTTCTTAAACTCAGAGCTTTTTGGGGAGAGCTGTATCAAGCTTTCTTAAACTGAAAGCTTTCTGGGGGAAGGAAGATCCTGTGGTTTTGCTGTCATTCAGGAAAACAAAGTCTTACTGAATGTGGTACAGCGGATACATAATCTTGCATGCCTTGAAATTACAAATACCCACCAAGAAGACTTACAACTGCTCATGTAGAATGCCGTCTTGAATATCTAGGGTAATATACATAAACTTGCTTTTAAGCAAGCAGCTGAGCTATGTTGATTTGAAAACAGAACCAAAATACTTTGGAGTGGTAAATGTGACCATTGGCAATGCACTTGCTTGCACCATTTAATGCCTTGTGGCATCAGATTATTGTCAAGTGTATTACTTATGCATTTTTATGTATTCATCTTACTAATTTCTTTCATACTTTTCTCCAGAACGGATGCTTTTTTAACAAGTTTTGCTGATATTTTAACTTCCAGGAGAAAAGTATGAGCTACATGCTGCAACTGACACTACTCCTAGTGTTGTCGTCCACGTATGTGAGAGTGACCAGGAAAACGATGTGGAAGAAGAAACAAAGAAACCCAAACCAAAAATTATTCAGACGAGAAGGCCAGATTATACTCCTACCCATTTCAGTTGAACTGCTGTTGTTTTTCCAAGGTTGCAAGTAGACATATGCAAGGAGAAAATTTACCGTGGAAACAGCAGGTCACAGGTTTGGTGGCAACAGCAGCAGTTACAATAGGAGAAATTCCAATGTAAGTTTGCTCAGAAAAAATATAGGAAGTTTCATCCTTACTCTTGATGCTGCGAGTTGATGGATGCCATGAGGGTATTCCCAGATTGCTGGGAACAAAAGATAGGCAGAAGAAGACATTTTGAGACATAACAGGACAAACTAGGTTTATCTTTTTGGGGGGGGTGCTATAAGCTGTTCCACTATAAAGCAGCTGGGGGAAGCTTTCTTTGTTCTGACTCACAAAAATCCTCAAACTAATAGGCTAGTCATTGTGTGGAGTACCTAGCGATAACAGAGCTGGTTTTAAAGATTAAAGTATGGGAACTCGAAACCTTTTTCTTAAAATAGATTTTGTGCATGTATATTCTTGGTCTTCTAAAGTAACTTTGCATTATTTTCTATAGTTTCTCACATGTTTCTGGAAATCTGGGGAATTGTTTAAAGTATTTATTATCTCTGCATCCTGGACTTACTAGTAGATGTGTATATACATATATATTTATATTTGTTTTTATTGGCACTCGTTTTCCAGCAGGCATAAGATTTCCTCAGCACCTTATTTTGGTGCTATGTAACTTGTGCTTTTAAAATTTTAACCTTTTAAATGCCTATGTAGGGTTTTATCTGGCAAAGTAATGGAAAAAGTGCAATAGGAAAGTTGTTTAAACAAGTTAATTTTAAACTATTTAAGTTCAAATAATTTATATCTTCAATAACATCTGTTTGGTAGCTTTGACTTTCTCATTTGGGAAAAAGTACTTTTAAATGTTTAAATAAAGCTAATGTTGCATATTCACAGGAATGTAATTTTTCAGTGAAAACCATGATATTGGAGAGATGAGAACTGTGCTCAGTATGTGAATCTGCACACAGTGTGTAGAACAGCAAAGAGATGGAGTGCCTTTTCCTTGTTCATTCCCGATGTGAACTGTCCTACAAGCTACACACTTGTACCTTTTTCTACTGGCTTTCTATGTCCATAAATACAATCTTTCTTAGCTTTGCTTCCAAAATAAGCTGGTATTTAGAAATGTTTAATGCCAGGTAATGATGCATACTTAAGTAATGAGTATCTGTGGGAGAAGCTTCAGGGCTTTTTATATGTTAGCATTAAAAGACTATACAAGTTCAGAGGAAGAAAGAAGACAAAAGTGTATTTTACTACTTGGTTTTTTAAATGGAGATCCTCACTTTGAAATAGTTTTCAGGATTATTTTTCTTTTTTTTTTTTGAGAGATAGTGACTGAAATCTGGGGGAGAATACAACTTACAGTTTTAGAAAGGAGATATTTGAAACTTCTCAACATGCTTTTAGAAATCAAACAATGATTCTCTGTTTGCTTTTGCCGGAGTTGGTCTGAGAAAGAGTTTTGTAGCTGGGAAATCCATTCTGTGCCATTTGAAGCAAACACTGACTGAAATGCCCAGGTTCGCACCTTGGTTTTTAAATAAATAATATATTTTTTAAAAAATAGGTAATGAAACCATTCCAAGCTGTGGTGCAGTGTTACTGAAGGCCTCTCATAATACTAAGCAAAACAGAGATTGATACCCTGCGACTACAGAGAGCAGGAATATATTGAACTTCAGTAATACCTGCAGTATGATCTTGGTTTGATTGGTGTGCCCTGTAAACAGAAACAAACACTGGTACTTGGACCTGACTCAAGTAACTCTCTCTCCATGTTAACAGTGTTAAGAAGAGCTAATGCCATGTATTGATGGAGCCATGTTTTGTAGACATGGGGGTGCATAAGGTTATTTTGTGTTACTAAGGTGTAACAATCAGCTTGATACATGTACTGCTTGTTAACATGCAAAATAAATAAAACAGAGAGAAACTTTGTAGGTTTGCTACAACTGCCTTTAAACCTTTCCAAGATTTCTTCCATGTTTCTCAAGTTACTGCTGGACTTAGTGTTTCACTTCATTTAATTTAAAATCGTTGGAATAACTCGTGTTCTGTCCTTTTTCCATCTTTCCATGATTACCAATTAAAGCATTTGTTTTGCATTAGAAATCCAGGTAGTTACTGTTGTTTCCTAGCAATCCGAAGAAATCAGTGCTACCTTTCAATTAAGAAGAACATGATGTTAAATACTAATATGGCTTTTGTCATTTTTAGTACACTGGTATCTGCATAACAAGGTGGACACTAGAAACCATGGAAGTCTTGGGATGGTTACAGTGTGTTTCCCATTCTGATGGTAGTTGTAAACAACAGTTGTGAAACAGTAACTTGCCTGCATTTCTGGTTGCATATCCTGGGTTGTGCCACCTTCTGTTATCATTACTACAGTGTGCTGCTTGCTTTTTCTGTTGTTTCTTGGGTTTATTTTGTTTTTTTCTAATGTTCAAATGAATGCTTAGTTGGTATTTTATACAGTTCTATAGTATAGGGCATATTTAAATTAAAATATTTTCTTGTCTTCTTGTAAATGTTGTGGTATTTATGCATGAAACTAGTTGAAGATTTTGCACCAGAATTTGGACTTTAAATTTCCAAACACTTCTCACTTAAAAAAAAGTGAAAGTATTGTCCCAAGTCACAGCCTTACCAACCAAATGAGTTTATTTAGCGAAAAGCTTTCCAGCCCTCTGCTTGAGTCTTGCATGATCTCAAGAAAAGTATGAGAGTCTCCTAATGAATAAAATACAGTCCAGAATATTCCCATTAACAACTGATTCTTCTGTGCCTGAAGTTGACATGTTTCCTAATAAAGGTATCAACATCTCACTATTTTGTAATAATCCCTGTGCATTCATAATATCCTTGCCAGTTTTCTTTTACAACATCAATAATTCTGTTTTTAAATTTCTTGAAATATGAAGATATATCAGCGTTTAAATGGCTTTATCTAGTTACTGTCTTTGTGTTACAAAACATGTTATGCAAAAATATGTTGAAGGTTTCACTCCCAGTATGGATAGAAATCATTCTTCTTGCAACTGGGAAGTACTGATGTTTGTAAGAAGTCATTCTATAAACACAGAAGTGATTTGAAATGGCAAAAAGCTGTTGCTCACCAATAGCAGGCCATCCAGGGGATTTCTTGTGTACAGTAACAGAAATAACTTGGTCTCCAAGTGATCTAACAAAGGATAGGATGTGAAATAACAGTTCCAACTGAGCCATCCTGCTTCACATAGATAACCTCATTTATTTTGTTTTTTGGAGGTATTACCCATGTTTTATCATTTGCTCTCTCTATAAGGTAGCATGCACAATCTCCATAAATCTAGATCACTAGCATTTGTTATTTTGCAAGACCTGCTGACAGCTTGGTGACAGACATTCCTGTTGTGAGATTATGCATCTGAGCATGCATTGCTACATTAAGGACTTTGAATTCAACAGCATGTCAGACTGAAGTTTGTTTCTTCAAAGATGAGGATTTTGTTTTTCAGAGCAGCAACAAGTGCTGTAACTTTGATATTTGAAATACCAGACAAGTGTATTAGTTGATCTTGTGTAGTCCAGACTTGTCAAGGGTGGGGAAGGAATGAATTCCAGCAACTCTTGTCTTGTACCATTTTAACAGTTACAGCATGGATTTTGCCTTAGGCATAATCACCTGCCTAGTCAAGTTTTGCTTTGTCACACTAGAGAAAACATCTTGGGGAAGACAAGTTCTTTAACTTAAAATTGTGATTCGTTTCTCTAAAGCTCACTTGCTTGTTCTGGTATGTCTTGAACCCTCTTCCAGTTCCAAGCATACAAAATGACAACCTTTAGGCATAGACTTGAGTTCAGAAATTCCCTTACTAGGTCTGAAGTTCAGTTGTCACACTGCTTCATTCATCTTTGGTTTTAGCTTAACCAACACACTTTAGAAACATTTCTCAGAAAATTATACCTGCTTAATGCTTCTAATAATTCATGTTTGCATGTCTTAGAAGAAGAAAACAACCAGTAATAACAAAGGTAAGACATCCACCAAGGCACTGTACATTAATGAATAAAGCAAGACCACAAATGTGACTCAAGTGATTAGTAGGTGACAGGATGGATCTGGCAGGACGAGATTTATCTTCAGTGACAAAATTTCCACTGATAAAGTAGTGACTATCACACTTGAACTTCATACCACTTACCTTGCCTGTTTTGGGGTGGGTCGTTCTGCTTTCAGTAACTGGCAGGGGTTTTTTTACTGTAATAAACTCCATCTGAGGTATGAAAAGAATAAAATTATGGGAGTTTAAGTATGAAAGGTTGAACAGGGAGGAAGGGGCACTTTGTCACTTCTGTCAGTCGTGCCACTTGTTCTGTTTCGGACATTCTGCCTCTCAAAGACCAGCTCAGGAAGCTCCGGTTTTTCCTAACGTTCTTTCCTGCTCTTACTCCTGCCCTTCTTCTACAAGATGTTTTTCCATATTTCCAAGAGACCCGGAGCCTCTAAGGTTTACAGGAATTTCCTTTCTGAAATTACTTTTTTCTCTTTTCCAAGGTAGGCACAGCTCAGTGTCTATGGCTCCAGAATTTTGGTGCAGGCTTTGCAAAGGTCTCGTATACCAGCAGCACAGCACACGGCGGACACTGACAGGAACTCTTCAGTCGTCTTCAGTCTGGTGCTGCTCTTGCTGCTAGATTTGGAGTCTGTCAGTAATGACTTTCATATTTAGAGTGGTTATGTGTTTATAGCTTCCACTTTGTACTCGATACTTTTTGTAGAGTGTGAACTTGTTGGGGTGGGATTTTGGGGGGTCTGTATCTTTGTCCTATCTTGAAATCTTTCTTCTACTTTATCTTTTGTTCTTCCTGCACATTGGAGTTCATCAAGTACCATCTGTCAAGCAGGTCCTTTATCTCCTTAAATTTTACTTTTTAACTTTATTTGTGTGGACCTGCCTACACTTTGCGTGTGTGCGTTTTCTTGCTATTGAAGTTGTGCCAGGAATTCGTTTTGTTGGCAGTTTCATTACTGCCGCATCCCACTTGAATGAAACCTCTAAGTGGTAACTAGGAACGTTTCCTACATTCACCTAGTCCTCAAGGTGTGTTGTCCTTTATTGATCCTAACGAAATTATATCTGATTTTGTGTGTGGTGATACCTTCAGTACTTTTGTAGGCATGGGAACAAGTCAGATCTGTGAATGTAATGCTGACTGCTACCTACCATTGTTTAAATCTCTGGAAATTTTGATGGTGTCTGTCCTACCTGTCTACCACTTCTTAAGTCGTGTGAGGATAAGCTACTCCAAGGATTTATGTGCAAAGAGCCCAAGAATTTATTACCTATTAATTAGTTTTCAACTTGCTATGCTTGCTAGCTAGGATAGACTCCTTGCATCGCAGAGTACTTGTATTTGATACTCAGGATTTCAGGGGTAGCCAATGTTTTGTTAACAACTCTCTTGTTTCCAAATCTGTTTTATTCAGATAAATATCTGGAGCCTTGTTAAAGGTTTTCCAAAAAGGGCTTGCTGCAGAAATCTGAAGGAAGAGGTAGAAAATTTATCTATGAGTCTTTGTACCACTGAGTGTTTTGTCTTAATATTTGGAATTACTCTGACACTAAGCCTATAAAAGTGCTAAAGAGGTAAAGCTCTAAAGAGGTCATTTATACGTCATTCAGGTAGACATTACCATTGACTCAAACTACTTTTGTGGGGATATGTTGTGCTTTTTGGGGTGCCTAGGGGCACTGTGAGATCTAGACATGTTCTGGAACTCTTCGAGTTCTCTGCAGCTGTGTACTTCAGTGGTTAAAAGTTTGTACTGTGATGTCTGCCAAAATCCAGTGATTACTTCTCCTCTCCCTTATGTCCTACACTTATATCCCCTGGTTCTCAAGATCTTGTCTGTAATAGTTCTTCTAAAGCTTTAAAATGCATCTTTCAAAACGTGCCAGGCTTTCAAATAGATTTTGGTCAGTCATCTTGGTGGTCTTTCCTAACAGTCTACCTCTCCTCCAGGAAATTCAAGGAAATAGTCTTTCTAATGATGTGTATCTGTAGTATTCAAGAAATCAATAGAAGCTTGTAGCAAGTGGCCATTTCTTGTTGCAGCATTGCAAGTCTTTGGGTAACTTTCAGAGGAATTTAGCTTTTAAGGTTTACAGACTTCTATGCCTTTATTTTGTGGTTCAGTGTACAAATGAAATTACGTATGGTGCTTGGTGAGCTGATAGTTCCTGCCAGGGTGTTCTGGGAGGTCCAAAGAAGTTCTGAAAACTAGAGGTCTTGAGTTGGGTTGTAGCTTATAAGTCAGCTTTTGCCTGAGGAAGTTATTAGAATTCTGACTTCAAAAACGATAAAAAAATGAAAAACCAAAGCTTACTGCTTAGCATACAAGAATCAATCTATAGGAATGCTTTGGAAACTAAGAAATTGATCTGGTATTGATCTCTAAAAAGAGATCATGAATCTGTTTGTTTGTTTCATTTCAAGATGCCATTTTCTGGTGTTTTTTTTTTTTTTTTTTTTTTCTCCCATTCCTGTCCTTTCCATGAACCAGTTTGTGTGCTGTATGATTTAAGTAGCAACTTACATCCCAACTTGAATGCAGTTCTCAACAGAGATGTGAATCTGCTTTGTTTTCTTTGTGGGCAAGTAGGGGAGACTTGCATGTTGAGAGCCTTAAAGCGTTAAGTAAATGGTTTCGTTTAAGTGAACTGAAAGAGGTGCATAGAGGTGCCCATAGGTGGAGCTAAACATCAAGCAATGTCATTACAATACTACTGAACAAACCTGAAAACTCGATCTCAGCCTACAGCTAAGGGTCCCATCACAATAGCAGATGTGGAAAAGAAATAGTTTCACTGTTAGATTATGAAAGTATGGTATTCCTTAATCCGTTTGAATATAGGCGATTTGAGACGTATCTGTGGTGTATAGGAAATCTTGTAACAAAATACTTCTTAAAGGTAATCATGAGCTATTTTAGCAGTAAGTTGCAGTGTGGCGCACTGCTTTGCTTAGTTTCACTGATATTACTCATGAGGAAAAGTTCACATATGCAAAGTGTTTGAATCAGCCTACTAAGAAAACTTACTTTTCAGGGCAGGTTAACTACTAGAAGATAGCTAGCAGCTAGTTTCACATCTCAACTTGTTAGAAGGCCACAAGAACACAGTACAGGTTTTGAAGACTTCTGTTTATGTTTGTACCTTTGATACTTCGTAACCTCTAAAAAGCACATGGAGCATGTATCCAGTGTTTCATGGCCAGGTTGCTTCCAATACTTAAGTAACATTGTGAGTATCCCTGTATGCAAGTAAGCATGCATACTTGTAATATGGGACTAATCCAAGTGATAAAGCATCTTGTGTATGGCCTGCTTATGCTGGGGTGTAGCGGTTCAATGGAGATAAGTTTTCCATCACTGAAAAGTCGTAACTTCAATGCTCACATAACAGGAAGAACAAGTTACAAAAGGCCGGCATTCATTGCAGGCTTGCAGTGATGGCTAATGCTTGTAACTTTGCAGATGTCTTTCTATCATAGAATCATTAGGGTTGGAAAGGACCTTAAGATCATCCAGTTCCAACCCTCCTGCCATAAACAGGGACACCCCACACTAAACCGTGCCACCCAAGGCTTTGTATCTTTTCAAACTAGTGTTAATTCAACTTATAATTAAGTACACCAGCTCAAAGGAAACACAACCAGCAGTGAAGCTACCTGTTAAAAGTGGGGTATGATTTTATGCCAGAAGTTAGAAGTTATGTGGGATGTAGTTATGTTTGTTTCACATTATCACTTGCTGTACTGATTGCCTTGTCCTGGCTTTGTGCTACATAAATGAGGTTAAAAATTACTTACATTACATAGCCATTAGACACATTTAAAGTATTGTGAGAAAAACCTCAAAGTGTTTTTCTCAACTTCTCTTGTTAAAACCTTTTGCTTTAAAGGTGCATATTGGACACACGCAGTGAACTGTCTGGTTCACATAAAAGGTGAAGTTCAGACGCCCTGCTCTTTGTGACCCACTATATAAAGTGATGCTAATTCACGGGGTGTATTTGACTTGGACCACTTCACCCAAAAGCATTTAAGAAATGTGAGTTACTGTCAGGCTAATACAAAGAGGATGAGCTAGGTAAAGTACTTTTCTGGGCCTTTTCCAGGGTTGGAGCTGAACTGCCTTGGATTGAGCCTTTGTTACGGTAAGTAAAGTAATGATCGATTTCCTGGTGTTACCTGAGTTGGGGAAATAGATGACCTGACACAAAAAGCAGTTGCACAGCTTTTTATGCCTCTTGTTTTCCACTCTGAAGATTTTGTCCCTTCTGTGAAATGAAGTTTGGTTGCACTGCCCTGTCATGGCATGGCTTGAAGCAGTAAGGTGCTGAGACACTTGTACTCAGTGACTGGAAAGGTTCAGGTGCCAAAGTGCTTCTGTGTAGTAACGGAGGGGGATTCACCCCTGCCTTGGTTGATACCCTGCTCAGTAAGGGCAAACAAACCAGCCGTCAGCTGGCACCTCACCAGGGCAAAAGTGTGGAGATTTTGTGTGTGTTAATTTCCCTAGAAAACAGCAGAACTTTCAGTGTTAGTATCTTCTCAATGTCCCTCTTATGCGCTGTTCTAATGATTCTGAAGATGCTGTTTCTGATCTCTTGAGGACTGCAGAAACAGGCAGCTGGTGACCTCTAAAGGCTGCAAGGAGATTTCTGTTCAGCCAGGTAATTATTTTTCGATGTATATTTTAGGAGCTTTGTGTATATGTCGTAACTCATTCAAAGGAGGGAGAGTATGCAAAGAGAATACACATGCTAATACAGCCCTTGTGAGAGAGAGTTGCAGTTGTCTTCCTTGTTCCAGCACTCAAGGTCAAAACTATTGCATGTCATAGCATGCAGTATTCTGTCCCAAGGCAAATGGGCTAGTTTGTATGATGGGTGCCTGCAAGGACTTTTACTTCTTGTAAAGGGGGAAGGACGGGGGGAAGCTGCAGCAGAAGAAAGTCTTGCTTGTAATTGTTTTTGCAGTCTGCATAAGATGTCTCTGTCTGAACCAAGGTAGCGGCCTAAGCTATCTTAACATACACTCCTTAGATATACTAGAGTTTAGCTAAAGACTGAAAGGGTTGGGTTTGTATTTCCTCAGCCATGCACAGGGTTTCATCCAAAGAGATGGGAAAGGCTTTCAAGAAGAGTTTTTGCATGCTGAAGACCATTGCTCCGGATGTGGGTTTTTTCATGAAATTCAATATGGTGATATTTTAAGGAAAAGCAAGTGGCAGTCACTCAGGAAAGAGAGGGAGCGTGCTGTGATGGAGAAGGTGGTAAGAGGCAGAGGGAGGACAGAAAGAAATCCTAGGAGCAAGTGAGTGGGTTTGGATTTAGGAGACTGGGAGGAAGCATGGACACACAGCAGCTGTCACTAGTGTCATGCTGGTTTGCTGTGGCATTTAAGGTGGTTGTATGATCTGTGACCTGATCCATGACTAGATCCAAATGTCTTCAAGGACACAAGGCAGGTGCATGGGGAAAGGGATGAGCACAGCCCCTGTCCTTTCCCCTGGTCTGTGCTCCCTGGTTGAGAAGATGCCTTGCCAAACCACACTTGGGACTCTGCCACCATCTCCCCTCTCTGGGCTACTCCGCAGTTGACTGAGTGTCAAGCATCTCAGGCCATGCACTGGTATCTATCACACTCTTACTTCTGCCTGTGTCCTAACCAGGATGGTCAGCAGCAGCTGCAGTTGTTCTTGGTCATGAAAGGGTTACTTGGCAGCTTGGAGCGTGAGGCAGCTGGATGTCAGCCCTGGCTCCTTGGTTTATGCCAGGTCTGCAGGCGTTCCTGAGGAAAAGGAGAGGCAAAAGAGATTTCTGAGGTGGAGATGAGGAGTCTGCATGTAGGGAAGAACCAAAACAGGGAGAGTTTGACATGCGCATCAGAGCAAGCTCTGCTCAGATTGCCTCTCCCCCAAACTCCTCAGTGCCCTCACATATGCCTCCTTATGGTGGATGCAGCAGTCCTCCATGTTCTGTATACTCACTGACGATACCACTGCTGTAGGGACCATCACACTGATTCTCTTTGTAATAATAGCTCTGATCCTGGACCTGTGCCCGTGGCGCTTCACCTTCCTTTCCCAAGACACATACTCTGTGTCACCAGGTTGCTCACGCAACACCAGATACCTCTCAACTCCCTAACTTTCTCATTTTTGAGGTTCACAGAGAGTAAGCCTCTACTTCCTTATGCTCCAGTTCCTCATCTGTATTTCACTAACCTTCCTTTGCCACTTGAACCAAGTGGACAGGTCTAATGGCCTTACAGGTCATGGTGCTGCTGATCAGGATCTCTGCTTTGAAGTTCAGCCAAGAACAACTATGGTATTATTTTTAAAATTAGAAGTGAAAATAATTCCTTAATTTTAAAGTTAAGGACTTACTGAGGCATTTTCTGAGAGGGGTTTTTTTTAGGTTTAATGGAGAATACATGATTCAGCCTGATAGCAGGTACACATACATGTGTGAGTTCATCTTCTGAAGGACCAGTGTTACTGCACCATAAGGAAGTCCACTTAGATGCAGTGTGCTTGCAATAAGCAGGGAAAAGATAACCTAATTATGCTGGAAGACTTAGTAGTGTGAGTGAAGAGTTCTACTGCCTTAGATCTCTTGACAAAAGGCAAGATGAAAAGCTTTGGGCTCGTGAAAAGAAAGCAGTTTATACCGTGGGATATCTTCAAGAAGTGACAGTTGTACCTACCAGTAAGGTGTTGGATTCATTTGGATGAGTCGTGGCTGGGTGTAGAGGTTGAAATCTCAGATTTACTGAACAATTCATATTATTTTAAAAATATTTTTAAAGAAAAGCAAATAAAAACTAAACAAAAGCTCCCCAAGCAATTTGATGAGTAACCCTGAGTTCTCTAGGTACCCTTCTCTCTGGACACTCTCTCCTTTCAGGGCAGCGTTATAGAATGGAAACTTTGACACAATCTTAATTATAGGCTAGTGCTGTTATAATATAGCTGCTGTAGGTAGGTCAAAAAGCTTGCTGAGCAAGGTATGTTGTTGCAGCACGTACTCAGTAGCAGTTCTTACGGGTCACTGCTGATTAAGGAGAGTGGTTTAGCAGTCAAAATCTTTACATGAGATTATAAAGAAGGTGCAGTACATGATAAGAAGGTGCAGTAACATGCCGTTAATCTCTGCCAAATTGTGTTGTGTGGGAGAGATATTTAGCAAGAACTTTCCATGCTTTGTCAGCATGTGGAACCATCCAAGGAAGGAACTAGCACCATTTTGGAGGAGTGTGGTGCTGGATAGTAGTAAATAATCTTCCCTTCCATAGAGCATGGCAATGAATTAACTCATCCGCATGTCCTGTAACTCCCTTCCATTACCATAGGTTTCCAAAATGCATCTGGGTAATATGCTCAGTACTTGATCTCTCAGCCCTTGCCTACCTTACACATCAGATGCATTGTCAGATGTGTTTTTGAGCTCACTTTATGCACAGCCCAGTTTCCATGTCAGAGAACATCAATACGGAGGCAAGATGTTGCTGTGCTGGTTTAGTGGTCTGTTGCTTATCAGGTACCAGGGTTGCTGAGGGCTGTGGCAGACATGTGGGCTGAGGAGGAGGAGAGAACTGCTCAGATTAAAAACTATGATTAATTGTTGTTCCCCAAAGTTCATCGTGATGTGTGTGCTTTGCAAGTACCAGGCTGCAGAAGGTCTCTGTCTACAAGCAGCTTCGAACTACAGTGCGAGGAGAAGACGAGACACTCAGGCATGTGGGAGAGGACACCAAGGAGGCCGTAAGGAGTAAGTTCCTGAGCACAAGTGAGGTGCCGATGTAAACAGCCCCAATCTCTGGCTTGGCTCAGAGTTCCTTGGTGTGGAGGAAGCTCTCAGAGCTATTTAAGAGAACACTTTAAAAATGAAGCCCTACTGGAAATCAATTCCTATACTCCAGGGCAGGTGCAAACAGATCTAACTTCTGAGAAGCTGTCACTTCTGCAGGCTGGGCTGTGTGAGCAGCGGTGAGCGGTAAGGGGGATGATGCTGGCAGCCGGTGCCAGTGCTGTTCCTCTCCTCAGCAGTAGATGTGTGCCTTCATTTGGCCGGTTGAGTCACACAGAATTGTTTGTGCATCTAAAGAGATGCTGTCTGCTGGCAGAAGAGGAAACACACTGAATTTGCTCTGTTACCTACAGAGTAACTTGTTATAGCCCAAGGACATGCTAGCAGAGCTGTCACCTATTTCCTGAGGTGAGTGGGAAGTGAGAAAGCTGCCATTTTGCTACTGTTAGTCAACCTGAACAGCAGCACATCCCCAGTTGTCATACAAAGTGCTTCCTCAGCTGACACTGCAAAATCACTGAGCCTGGTCCTGTAAATGGCAGACTTCTGCCAATGACACCACAGCTTGGCTGGCTAGAGGACTGCTTGCTATCTGCAGATGCTCGCTATTTTGCTTCCAAATGTCTCAATTTCCCTGTGCTCCACTTGATTACACACTGCCAGATGGCACAGCAAATACTGCACCGACTCCACAAACAAACCCCACAAAGAGAGCTTCAGACAGAAACCATGTGTAGATCTCATACTGCGGGTAATCGTGCTATCAGGACAGGTACATGGGGCTTCCATGAGAAGATGATAAATAGCCAGATGCAGGAGAGGCAGCTGCTAATGGCTCTGATGAGGGCACACGAATAATGAGACCAGAAAGTTGATGTGGAGCTGGGAAGCAAAATGAGGGAGGGAAATGTACACAACGAGTGTCTTGCCTTCGTGGGGCACTTGTACCATTTACTGGTACCAAAAAAATCCACTGTAGACCAGGTACCGCATATGAAAGCAAATTCCATTCACCCTGCTGCTTGTGGAGCTATTGGTTTAAAAATATCTATTAGAGGTACAAACGGCATTTTGCACTGATGAAGCTTTTAAAATGCTTTTAAAACACTTGGCAGAAAATGTAAGATGACTTTCTGATGCATACACGAGGTCTGTCCACAGAAGTCTGAATTCTTCTCAAGCTCTGTGTCCCAATCTGTCCAGCATGGCAGTAACGTTCCCAGGGTATTACCAGAGGCCTGTAAACACATCAGAAAACTGAATGCAATAAACACCTGAGCTCATCTGCTGTTGAATCATGTCTGCATGAGCTCTCTTGGTGACACAACGAGCTGGCTCCAGCTTAGGCCAACCTTTTTGTTTGGGTGAAGTCCAAACCTGCAAGCGTGTGAGCGTTCAGCCTCTTGTGATCATTTCCTTTACCAGCAAATCACACACCCGTGTTGTGGATCTTAAAAATGGGTGTCAGAGCTCTATGTGGAGCAGCAGATGGATTCTCAACACAAGCAGCTGCTATCAGATTTCCTTTTTCCATTAGCTCCTAATAAGGCACATAACTTTCGCCCTGGGGAGATGGGAAGCAGAGCCTGTACACTTTGTCAGGCCCCTAGCGTGTTCAGAGTCCCAAGCCAGCACTTTTAGCCCAGCAGGCATTATTAAGCTCTTACAACTAGAAGCCACGCTCATAGCTGCTGACTAAAGTTTTTCTGGCAGTGGAAGCTGAACTTAACTGCTTGAAAGCCTTTTAATTGGAACTTGCAGATTTGGAGCTGCAAAGTGCTGCTCCCTGCCCTTCCCACAAGTGAAACCCAATTCTGTGACTATTAAAAGTTGAATTGAAAAAGATATTTGGCTATTTTCATCCAAAGACCTTTTCCAGCCAGGGAAAATCCATTTCCTTTGTTTCTTAGCACTTCAAATGGTCAGGATTTAGCCCCTCCTTCTTACCTTCAGCTGTGATGACCTGAGCGCAGGTGAAGGAGTGTCCTGAGAGCATTTTCATGGGAATTACCCCATATCTTTGTTTCTTCTTTTCTTCTCTTTATAATTGGTTGTTACAGAAAATGGAGCAGAAGAGATGTCCCTGTGCCTGTGCAATCACAGAAATGGTGATAGACGCATGCTTGGAGTCCTTGTCAAATCAACGTATTTCCATGGTTTTGACCTCAGTTAACTGCACATTATCAATCAAACTGAAACGCCAGGGGATTTTTACTTCGAAGACAGAACAGAAAGCTTTTGTGTTTGGTTTGCTCTGGGTGGAATTGGCAGGGGGAGGGAGGGGAAACATTCTTTCCCCTTTATGGCTAAAAAAACCCCAATTATTTGCACTGACCTTGCTCTGAATGCAGCTTGCTTTGTTAGCTGATTGCTGCTTGGGCAGGTAAGTAAATTCTGACCCACCTTGCCAGAAAGAATAGCTTTGGTTTGACACATCTGAGTGGCACTGGAGGGTGAGCCTGACAAGCACAGACCTCGTGTGCTCTATAAGGAATGGTGTCCGGGTGTCAGCCTGTGAGCTGCCTCATGCCCTGTTGGGTTGGTGCAGGGTGCCTGCTGAGGGAGGTGTAATTTGGAGCAGGTGGTACAAGTGCCCAGCTCAGGCTGGTTTTGGGGGGGAGGGATATCAATGTTTTATATTCTGCAGACTGCTGGATCTGTTTGTGTCAGTGTGGTGCAAATGGCCCTTGTCATTTTGGAGGTACTTCAGTGCCTACTGTCCTGCCCAGGGTTCCTTTCATACAGAGAGAGCAAAGGGATTGTCTCTGTTCACAAAGTTCAGTCATGCTGTGTTTCCTCACTTGACAGGTGCTTTCGCCTTGCTGCGAGCTCTGTTTTGATGGGACTCACATGCTTGAGCAGACCATCTCATGGGGCATCAGGTGATGGGGAGCATCACTGATTTTGTTGGCTGAGTGTTGGCCCAGCCAAAGGGGACACAGATGCCAGCTGGGGTCTGGATGTTGCAGCCTTAGTTAAAAAGGAAAGGGAACTGGGGCATCTTGAGTTTGAGGTTTTGGTTTTTTGGTTTGTTCTTTTTTTTAAGCAATTTTGGTGTCCTGGTTTGTTCATTGGTGTGATGCAGCAGCATTCAGATCATGAACACTTATTGAGGTACTTATGTGTGTGACTTTTTGGATGAGATTCAAAGGAAAACAAACAATGGGAACTTTTTTGTCTTATGTGGAAACACAACTGGTTAATTTTGAACTTGAGACATACTGACTAGATGTAATCAGGTGTGATAGAGTAAGCAAAAATCATGTTTTCATGCTACTGCTTTGTCCTAGAAAGCTTTACTTTAAGGTCTGTTTTCCTCTTGACTTTTTTCAAGAGGTCATCTCATCTCCAACAATTAAATCATAGCCGTTAACATGTTTAATGAATTTGCCATCAGAAGCCTTATTACATTATGTGAAGGATAAGAAATGCTAAAGATATTAAGGATTGCTAGCACAGACCTGAGTGAAGGAGACTTACATACATCAGCACCTATGTGAAGGACTCAAGTATTCCTCCACCTCCCAGCCGTTGTCACAGCAAACCCCTTGTTGTTCCTGATGCTGCAGTGTGGGAGCATGAGTAAGGGCAGAGAGGTGAAGGGCAATGCACAGCAAATACCTGACTTCTCCTTCTCTGTGTCACTGGGTAAGACCTACTCCTGGCCCAGGAGGGGCGAGAGCAATCAGAGGTCATGCAGTGAGGATGGTACTAAGCTTTTTGAGAGGAACCGTGGTGGCTGAGCTGGTGAAAGCCGCCTGCAGCCAGAACTAGAAGCACGGTGGCCACAGGCACCCCACGACTCAAAGGCAGCCTGCTCTGCCCTGTTCATCAGGGTGCTTCCCAAACACTCATAGTGAGAAGGAACCTCAAATCATCTGTCATTTTCCCATCATGGAGGAAAATGTCACAGAGAAGTTGAGTGGCTCTTGGGGTGTTGTAGGACAGGGACAGGCAGCTGGGGACTCAGCCTATGATGCTGCGTAACGCTCAAACCAAACGCTTCTGGTTCACATGAAATACCCTAGACTAAAGTACTAAAACATTTGAGTAGTTTCCAGTGATCCTCACTGTCTTGGAGCATTCCTGTGATTCTTGCAGGTATCACTGGAGGTTGAAACTCCTAAACAGGCAAGAATCCCACTTATATTTTTTAAAGCAGTTGGGTTAAAATGTGACACCGAGCGGAGATTTTTGTCATGAGTGCAGCTGGTTGTAACACCAGAAAAAATATCCTCTCGGTGAGATCTACTGGAAAGTATTTGAATAGTAAATTTGTTTCATTAATACCGTTTGAGTAATGGAGAGTGTTTGGAAACGAAACTTTCCAAACAAAAGGAATAATGTGCTATATCTGGCAAGAGAGTTGAACAACAGGAATTCACATTTTCCGTTTCCTAGTGTGGAACAAACAAAGTAGGCTTAAAATTAGCAAATCTATTAGTCATTACATTATGAATGGCATGGTCGAGTAATGCCATAGCTCAGGGAAAATGTTTGTGATAACTATATACAGTTTCCTAAATAAAACAAACCTGTTGCCTGGCACAAGGATCTCACCTTAGAAAGATGGAGCATTTGGTATCTCATACCCGAGCATCTTCATCTGTGTGTGACAGAGGACTCAGGCTCAGATGACCAACAGGAGTCAGCAACAACTCCCTGAACTTTGCTGTTGTTGGGATGTATCTGCAAAAGGCTTCGAGAGCTGAGCACGATGCTGCCTGGTATTGGCTTGGCAGGAAGCTAACGGAGTTCAGATGTACTGACAGTGCTGGTGGTTCTGAACCATAGAGAAACAGAATCATAGCACAGCAGCTTGGAAGAGACCTCAAGGCTCATCTAGTCTGACCCTTTTAGACAAGCATGACCTAGATTAGATGTCCGAGCACCTTGACCAGCTGAATGTTAGAGGTGTCCAACACTGGGGAATCCACTACCTCCCTGGGGAGATTATTCCAATGGGTGATTGTTCTGACTGTGAAAAATTCTCCTGTTGTGTCCAGTCAGAATCTCCCCACGAGTAACTTGTGCCCATTACTCCCCATCTTTTCCGTGGGACTCAGCATCCTGTTGGCCTTCTTTGCTGCAGCTGCACACTGTTCACTCACATTGAGCTTGCTCTCTACCAGGACCCCATGACAGCTTTTTCAAAACCCATGAATTTTGCAGCGATTTGGGGTTTTAATGGAAGAACTGCTCTCCCATAGTGAGTCTGGGTCTTCCAAAGTGTTTTTGTCTGGATCTGAAACTTTGCTTTTAGCTACCAGCTTTTCACTTACTGGCAACCTGTTTTCTGAGGACATCTGCTTCTCAGTAATGAGAAGGCATAGGTTCAGCCAGGAACTTTTAAAAGCAAGGAGAATAGTTTGTTAAAACATGTCAGTAATGAAGTCAAATCCTCCTACAAACATTGTGATTAAGGTCACTTCACCGTTTGCTTGTGGTGGTGCTACCCCTGGACTGCAGTAGAGCGTGGATTCTTACAAGCAACAAGCAAAGTAGGAGCAACAGAGGTTGCTTTTCAGCTCTGACTGAGAACCAGCATGGGCTTCAGCCTTGCTTGTTAACCAAGAAAGAATGGAAACTATGAGTTTAGCAGTAGTGCCTTATTTAAAGCAAGAGGAATGCATGGCAGCCTGGTTTAAGGAGGGACAGTTTCACTCTGTGTCTAGCCTATTGTTCTGAGTGAGAGGGAATTCAAAACACTGGGAAGACTTGCTTGCCTAGGAGGAAAAGAAATGCCTAAGGTAATGAAAATATGTGGTGTGTGGCAAAAATGTCCACGTGTGTGTATTTAGAGCCTGTGTGTATAAATACGCATATACAAACCCAGGCGAGGAGGAGGAGTGCAGAGTGAAGGACCTGAGTGAGCAGCAGCCCTGGTGAGGAAGCACAGTGTGAAGCGCTCCTTACCCACTGACCCATGGCATCCATGCACTGCCAGCGGGCACTGCGGAGGTGTGAGGTCTCTTCCTGCACACACGTGTTTGACTTGGGCTCACCAGAATTCCTTACAGGTGGAAATCTTACAGATTGTGACAGCAAAACAGAGTTTTCATCGTCCAACCATTCCCCTCTTCAGAGGTGGCAGTACAAGAACAGTCTGGGCTTCTTGAGAGTGGATGGTATAAAATATAAGGGTTCCATGGCTCTCAGAAAGCCACTGGATTGTGTAGGTGTGCTTTTCAGAACCACAACTGTCAGCCGGTCTCCTGAACTTCAGAGAGCTGGTGCCTTCTCCCGAGCTCTCTGCTGATAAACCTGTCTCCCTTTCTTTCATTTATGTCTGCACAAAAAAAGAGGACAATATGCTGAGGGGCTGCATTTTAAGGCTGGCAGTAAAGGTACTGTGAAGCATACAGGCGTTTATCTCAGCAAACTAGTATGAAACACTTGGGCTACGCTTCAATATTACTCTCCCCATCACTGCCTTTGACTACTAACCACTCGGGCCATTAGCTAGTAAGTTCTCCAGCTTTGCCTTTTTCAGTAGCCTTGGGCTCATGTCTCCAGATGACTGACAATAAAAGTTTGACTGGAGTGGTGACAACCCATCCACCACAATTAACATCCAGCATGTGTTTGAGGTCTGCTTATAGCAATGTCATTAGGTGGAGCTACAGCCTCTGGCACTTCTGGGAGACTCTGTCTCTGTCGTTTATTAAACCCACTGAAGACAGATGGTGACTTCAAAATCAATCAATCGTCACCATCACTGTCTCTAAACACATCACCCCTAAACTGTGTGAGAGGTTTTCTAGGTAAGTGAGACACGAGGTCTCTGTTGAGAGGAGGTTACAATTAACACATGATGCTGATACAGGTAAAGAAGAGGAGGACCCACCTGGAAGAATGGAGCAGGTGACCCTGTGTGTTAAGCTTTGTTTTGAGGCTCTCCTCTTCACCTCCATGGTTCAGGCCCTGATCTGAAGTAAGGATTTAAATGCTGATTAACTGAATTTGCATAACCTCAGCCCACGGCAAGAATGGTTAAGCCTGGTGTGCAGGCAGCCTGTTTTCCCTAGGCCAGCACAGAGAGCTCCTAACCCCCATGCATCACAAGTCTGCAGGGGACTTGGGGCACTAACTCCAGGTAGGTATTAAACAAGATCTGATTTTATTTGAAAGGGAGGAGAATGAATGATGTTTGGTAAAGTGGGGTCT
>JBCJKH010205984.1:0-31493 GCA_039877255.1 Loriculus beryllinus
ACCATGTCCAGCCTGGCCTTGAACACTGCCAGGGATGGAGCATTTATCACTTATTTGAGCATCCTGTTCCAGTGCCTTACCACCCTCACTGTAAAGAACTTCTTCCTTATATCTAACCTGAACTTCCCCTCTTTAAGTTTAGACCCATTGCTCCTTGTCCTGTTGCTATAGTTCCTGATGAAGAGTCCCTCTCTGTCTACTTGTAGGCCCCCTTCAGATATTGAAAGGTTTCTGTGATAAAAAATAAAGGTAAAATATGGGGAACCTGAACTCCTGGGATTTGTAAGTTTGTTTTAGTCAACTTGCCAAAAATGATTTGTTAACTAGTAAAAACTCATAGCATGCACAGAGCTCTCAAATGTGCTCAGCTGATGCAGCAGCCATCAAGTGACAGAAAATATTCAGCTTGGTGCATTGAATGAAAATGTAAAACAGGCATTAAGTGACATGAGGGAGTGTTGTGGTATTGTAAAAATTTGCTCATTTTTGTAATAGCCTCCCCCTTTTCCCCCAGGATGCTTAAACAAACTAAAAATATGTATAGGAGACTTCAGTGATTCAAGATTCATCCTTTTCTCTACTGATAACATAATGAGTTCACTTGTTTAAATTCTCTTTTTTAAAGATGTTATGCAGGCACACAGAATCATTAAAATACATGTAAGAAAGCATATCCATAAGGTTGGCATCCACATTTAATGCAGTTCTTACAAAAGTAATATCGGTTTTATGTCCAAATCCTGTGTGACAAAAAGTTCCCACGAAAAACAACATCACTTTTTGTACCTGAATTCTTGAATCCTGAAGCAGAGAAATACATTGTACTTGCATTTGTAAGGGAAGCTGCAATTCAGTGATTGCATTTAGGTGTGGAGTTGCTCTGGAGATGGGATTTTGCATGGTAGAGACATCATGTCGAGCTTATTTTGTGAGGGGGTTAACTGTGCTCTAGGGGGCTTATGTCTGAGAGTTAGTCATGTAGGTCAGTTACACCATCCACTGTCATTCTTTAGTTCAATTTTTCAGGTGTTTCAGTGTTCACTCTCTATTTTCCTGCTAAGGTTATCTGAAATACTTAAAACTTGGGGAGATGGGGGGTGATGGAATCAGACTGCTCTTTCCCCTTTTCTTCTCCCCATTGTTCATCTAACTTTTCAAGTTCTGTACCATGAATAAATTTTGATGAATATAAATATTTGGACTTCGTGCATGTACATATGTCTTAAGCAGCAGTTGTGCATATCACAACTTTGTATTTAAATTTAGGCAACTAAAGTGGAAGTTGGGTGGTGTTACCTTCATGTTGACTACCATGTAACATTTCTAATGGAGTGTACACTGGACGAACATTAGGAAAATAGGTATGGAAAATACAAAATGAGAGTTTTGTAACAATGTAATGCAGTGATTTCTATGGCATTGTATATTCTGCTGAAAATTATTCCTAGGTGTTTAGATTTCATGTGGTGAGTATAGGTCTATTTGTGTGAGTGCTACTAAAAGCTGTGTCTGGTAACTGTGGCTGTAACTTTAGTATATCATTTGTGGTAATTGTGCTAATACGTGTCAAAAATATGACTCCTTTGATCACCAGGGCACAGGATTTAGTGGAGGTTGCTGTATGTTGCTGGTAAGCTTTACCTAACTTTACATGAAATATGAGACATGGGGAAACAAAAAACTGTCCTGGCATTCTTCTTTTCTACTGGAAGGAAGTGATGACCTCTTTCTTCAGGAACTTGGTTTTCTTGTTTTCTTTGCCAAACTTCTTCCCTCTGCTAGATCTCAGTGTACCATCACCAGTCTTTCTGGATGCAGTCATGGGTGAATTTCTCATTTCTGCTAATGAGCATCTTGCAATGACTCACTGGGCTTGGTTATTGCCCAGTCTGCCTCCTGCTCTCCTCCTCCTCTTTCCGGAATGGTTTGCTATTTTGTAGGGTGCAGACGTGCTGAAATTTCTCAGCCATCTAACTTCTAATGCAAAGATGTGTATTTGCTGTGGATGTCAGTGAGAGATGTAATCTGTGCTGTCAAAAGTAGTTACTAGCACTGCCTTGTGTCCCGAACATCTACAGTAGCAACAACCTCACCACAGACCTGAGGCATGCTCTGGGTCCTCTTCTTGTCTGCTTAAACAGATAAGAAGTGTTAAGTTGTTTCCTTTTTAGTATCCTTTGCAATTGCTGAGACAGGGATTAAATTTATGTTTTTAGCAATGTCTGTATCATTAGCTGTAAACAAATTTCCTTGGCAGTTGCTTGGACTTGATTTCCCACATGGGCCTCCTTTTATGTCCATATAAATGCCATTATCAGTTTCTGGTTTAATTTCCTTTTAATTGTCCTGTCTTTGCTTGGTTATAGTGTACACACCTGTAAATCTGTAATTTAATGTAGGAACATAAAGAAGACCACTTTTATCTTCCAGTGTGCACTGCATAAAATTTCTTCAGGTGACCTGAAGAATCTCTTGCACTGTTTATTCAGTCACAGCAAACAAGATAGGCACTTTGGCTTTGGACACTTTTGGCATCTGCTTCTGTAGAGAACTGGGCAGCAGAGATCCTGTAAAGTATATTGGTTAAGCTCTGAAGCTGATGCTGTTCCCATAATGGATGCTTCTGCTTTCCAGCATGTTCATCACCATGTATCTTCCTCTCTTGGTTTTCAGTTTACTTACTGGGATATTCATAGTGTTGTACAGTGACATAGTTCTGTTGTGGAACAAAACTGCTCTTTTTGGAATTCAGCAGGGGGTTGCATCATTTCCAAGGCAAGAAGCACCCTATTCTCAGTAACCCTCTCTTTGGGAGACTGGCTGTGTTAATGAAGGCAGGGTTTTCTTTGCTTATTCAGGTTCCTAGTGCAATTCTGCTCAGTTTGAATTAATATATTTATTTATAACTTCCTGGTCTGTTGTCAGAGGACCTCTTGATCAATTTCAGTGCAGAACTGCAAATGTACCTCAGATCCATCAGTTGATACGTGTTTCCCTGGAACATTCCACAGGATTAGTTGTTTTCCAGTATATCATGCTTACTTGCGTGTCCTGCAATTTTATTCTTTATAACAGTTTCTCTAAATCTGCCCATTGCTAGCAAGAGGCTATTGGTTGATTGTTTACAAACACGGGAAATCTTTTTAGAAGATTTGTTGTAGTTGGTGTAGTTGACATCTTATGTGTAGTCTTCCAGTTCAAAGGTGAGCTCAGGTAATCCAGTTCAAAGGTATGTGAGGTGATTTCAAGGAAGGATGTTGCACACCACATTCGATCTCTCACCTGTAGAATTTGGGATTATAAACTGGTTTTGTTGACTAAAATATCTTGAGAGTAGTTCTCTTGGAGAAGGGCATGCAGATTTATTACCAGCCTACTTCTAGGCTGGCTGGATCTCCACAGAAATGTATTGCAGCATTTCAGAAACAAGAAAACTGAGGAAGCAGAAACATTCAGAAAGTGTTTTAAACAGAAGTCAAATACAAGATAATTATGTCACATAGTTTCAATTTTTTCATGGACAGATTAAAAAAGCCATCATGCCTTTGCTATCTTTTATTGTTCTCTGGTACAGGCATTATTTTTGTGATTCAGGGTGGTGAAAAATGAACAAGAATGAGAATAATCATGAATAAATTTTCCAAGGGAATAATAGTAGTATCTATTAATGGAACTATGCACAGGATGTGTTGACTTGATCTTTATGATATTGAAAAGGAGAAATTTCTTTTAGTTAGTAATTAAATATGTCACTTGCTACTCCCACCCTTTATTATTTTGTAGCCGTTGAATAATAAATGGGCATAGACAGTGTGATATTTAGGCTAAACTGCCCCTTCCAGTGATTGTGAGGTGGATGGGCAGGTCTGCCCTGTGCAAGTCAGATCCACTGCTAAGAGAAGAAGCAGAAACATTTGGTTTTTCTGTTTTTCTCTTTTTTTTTTTTTACCTGCAATGAAAAATTCTTCAGTTTAAATGTAAGCTGTACAGGGAGATGGAGTTTCAGTCTTCAGTGGTCTTACAAAAGCTTTGGGCCTGTCTGTGTTCAAAGGTTCAAGGGATATTTCTGTTCTGTTCTCTCTGTTATGACTTCTAGTCTCTTACTGAATTTTTCTACACTCTGTTGCAGTTTTAAATATGCTTATTCTTTTTCTTAGTACAGGAAAGCTCTTATGGTGTGTGCTTTTTAGTGTTCTGTTGCAGTCCATGGCAATATTATAGTTTAAAATAAAAAATATCTGCGATCTTAACTAGCTTCCATCCTGCTGGGTTCCTGCTGATCACACAGGAGTTGTGCAAGGTGCAAGTTAATGTAGGATTTCACATACCTAATAGGGATTAACATCTCTGTCATGATCTGGTCTACTGAGAATTCCACGAGTTGGAAATGGATTTATAATCTTGGTGAATTACAAACTTGCTTCCTCGAGTTTTGAATTCTGCTGGGTTTACACCAGGAGATGAAATGATAAAAAAAAAAAAAAAAAAAAAGGAATTATTACATGTAACTCTTAATTTTTTCCTAAGTGCTGATGTCCCTTTGTTTTTTAAGTGTGTGTATCTGTGACTTTAATAACACAGCAGAGTGACAGGGAAGGAGTGAATTTCAAGTAACACTTTTAGTTTTTTCCTTTTTTCTCTCTTCTCAGGCAGATCAGCTCCTGGAGCTTTAAGTGTTAGCTGAAATCCGTGGTTCCTATATATAGCACACCTGGTTGCATCCTTATTTGGGGACCAAAAGCCCTGTGTAATTTCCTTGGATAGGTATGGTTTAAGATACATTAGCTGGCATTCTTCTGTTTACAGTCCTTTGACTTCAGAAATCTTCTACTTGAAAACAATCATTGGTAAAGGTAAGTATCAGACATACTAGCTGTGATGCTGGACTTGGAAAAGAATAAGTATGCTCAAAGTAACAATACAAGCTTCTTAAAAAAATGACAAACACTCCTTTCCAAAGAACCCAGACATCTGATCATCCAAGGCTGCAGAATAACACTTGACCAGGGATGTTGTTTACTCTCTTGTGTACTATGTCTTGAGAAGAATTAAGCAATCATTATGCTATTCTGGCAGATGATCCATAAATACGATTAAAATTCCTGGGAAAACAGGGCTCAGATTAGTCCAGTTCTGCATTACTAAAGATTTATTAGTGCGTGTTGGCATGAATTTCTAATACAGTTGTAGAGTATGCAAGTATAAAATGCCTCAACCAGTACTGCTTGTATGGACTTGGCATGCAATGTAGACTTCAGTGGATTAAATACTCTTCTAGTGTAACAATGTCATAGCAAATCATCCTTATCAATTAGAATTTTAAATCGCCATGTGGCTTGTTAGAATAACTAATGTGTGTCAGATAGGGTATATGTAACAGCTTCAGATATAGAAGTTTCAGGGTATATGAAGACAACAATCAGGACAGTACTGTTTCCTTTCTGTTGTTTTTGATTGCTTTACTGGTATTTGATTATCTTTATGCTTTCTGATACTTTTCCTGCTTTTATATCAGCCTGTGCCCAGACTACACTTCTTTTGATATTCTCTGTCCTTCCTCCCTTAAGTTATATCTGCCTTTGATTCAGCTTCCTCTCTGTGCTGTTCCTGTCACTTCTTTTTTTTCCACAGATGCAAAGCTCCTCATCTCCTCCATTATCTGTCTATTTCCTTGATGTTTTTGGAATGTTACTGGTCTCAAAGAACCTGGAGGTTGTCTTTTTACCTCCTACTGTTCCCTCCAGCCCACGGAAGTATGTTCCCTTGTTTATTAACACGGCATCATCTATGATCATTTCTGTGGAGACTGTTACCTGCAACAATATCTACTGTGAATTTAGGTCAGAGAAGTTGGTACGTCTCTGCTGTTATTCTTAAGCTCTGCCTGCTCCCAGCTTTATTTATTAATTTACTTTATTTAACAATAGAGTTACCTTCTGTCTGTTTTGCTGATGTTTTTGTGGTCTGCATGCACACAACTCTACCTATTCTCATCTCTCTGTCTGATTTTCATTGGTAATTTCTCACTCTTCAGTTTCCTTACGGATGACCATCCAACTCTGTAGCAGCCCTGGTGCTGTTGTTTCTCATTTGAGTTGTATAACTGTGCCAAATTAGCTACACACTCAAGTTGGTCTTTTCTCTGCACTTGTTCTCTGAGTTCCTTTTCTGTGATAACTGTTTAAACGCTTTCACCATTTTTATTCTGCCTCTCTCCAAGAATGGGACTTTGCAAAACTTCTATTTTGTTTATCTTATTAACATCGTTTCTGCTCATATTTCTTTTATTCCTTTGTACTTTCCTCTGTCAGCTTATTGGTTCCCTTCAGGCTCTGGTTTTTTTGTTCTTCTCATACAGTTCCAAACCCTTTTGACAATTCATGGTCCTGGCTGACTCCCAATATCCACTTTCTCAGTTCCTAATGCCATCTGCCATGCTTCAGAGATACTGCTGAATATCTCTGGTGAAAATCTTCTGATTCTGTTGACTTTCTGTATTTCCTAATCTCTGGGATTTTTATTGTCTGAGTATCTTTCTTTGCAGTTTTGCCAGTTCTGTATTTTTTGTATTAATCATATACATTCCATTCAGCTTATTTATTCCCCTCTCTCTCCATGTGACCTTCTTAAAACCAACCAACTGATGTTGAAATTCAAGCTTCCTCTTCATTCAGTGAAACAGACATTCAATTTTTGTTTTGTAGTCTTTGAACCTGTTCCAATGAACCCATCCTTATACCTACTTACCTTCTGACCTTCTGCTGTTCTTTTTTTCTATTTCCGTTTCTCTTCTTGAATTGCTTTCCATACACAAGGAATCTGAGTCTCCTCATGTTGAAAAACCCAACACAAAACAACTCTGAATTTCAGAAGTTTCTGTTCACCAGATTAGCATCTCACCTCTAGACCTCCCTCATCTTGCCATACCCTGAGCATGTTTTGTACAATTGTCTTAATTATTTGTCTTCTAATGCTTTTCTAGAACTGCTCACTTCTGTTTTCTGTCTTTTGCACAGGAATTTATCTCACTAATGTTCCACTTCTTCCTGGAGGATTTCCAGGCTAGTCCTTTTATTCTCCTCCACTCCATCTGTCATCTCTCTGCAATGCTATGTTGTAGTCCTCACTAGATTTTGTTGTTCTTAGACATTTGTCATTTTGTCCATGTTGATTCTCTTTCTTTTTAGACTCAGTTTCTTATTGGGTGGGTCTTCTCTGCCCCTCTTCCTCTTTTTGTCTGTAGGTGTGTGTTTAGATCTCTCAAGAATCCATCCTCAGTCTTTGCATCCTCCTCCACACCTTACTTCAGCTAATGTAGCCTATAAGCATGGCTTCTTTATGCATCCCTGCTTTACTTTTTAGTGGTCTTCCTCCAATCCAGTTAAGCTATACTTATCTCAGAAAATTTTCTTGGTCTCTGATGGTCATCTGAATATAATCGTGTCGGGAGGAATTACTGAGTTTTCTTTACTTTCCTCATGTGCTGTTCTTGCACTATGCAGTTCCAAGGTCTGCCAGTTCCTGTTTGTCCATGTAGCCATAAATCGGATTGAAGGCTTGCTTGCCTCAACACTGTGATTGTTATGATCTCATCTGCCTGTCTGATGCTAATACTTATAGCTTTGCTTTACTTAGTTACTGGTGTTAATATCGTCTTTGCTTAACATTCTGCCTACATCACTTGCTTTTTTGTCTGTTTTCTCATCTTCTGAAATGCAAACTTCTTTCTTTGAAAAGCATTAAATTTGCCTTCCCCTTTCCCTTCCAAGGGAGAGATTTTATGACAAAGTTGAATTTTGTGTTTTCTCTGCTGGTAGTGTTGCTTTTGATTTCCAAATGCTATTTGTTTTACAGTCATTAGTATACTTGCTCTTAATGTGCCCAGTCTTTGTTGAAGCTCCTCCTCAAAGCTCCTTCTGTAGTCTGTAGAGTTAAGTGTAGCCTGTTAATGACTGGGCAGGTGGTAGTTGTGTGCATCTTATACTTAGGTTGCCAAGAATTCTTAACTTAAGGCTACATCTTGTTTGTATGCCTACAAGCTATAACGTGTCTTTTGTAGGACCGTAGAAATGGTCATAAATAAGGTAATTTATTTGAAGTATTGACTATCACATCATACATATATTTCTGTATATATGTCAACAGAGCCCACAGACACTATTTTCCATTCTCCACACGTGTTGTATTTAATAATAGTGCTAGTTAAAGAAAAGGTAGGAAGAATTTGCAGGTATAAGGAGGGGTGCTTACAAGGCCAAATACAGATCAGAAGGTATTATTATTTTAGTACCTATATTGAGATCCTGCCAGAAGAGGAGGATCTTATTCTACTAAGCCTGATATAAACTTGTAATAAATGAAAGACTGATCCAAGTAGCTTGTGGCATAATGTTTATATGACAAGAATTTTCTTTTTTGTATTCATCACAAAGAAATCCTTTAACAAATTCTTTGAATAAAAAGAATAATAAATACTGAATAAAAATTCCTTACTATAAGGAGATGGTGTTGTCTTGGCAAGAAGGCAATGAAAAGCATCTGCTGAATATTATTTTTCATCATTGTGCTTTTAACTGTTTTCAGTTATGTATAGTGAAATACAAGTAGTGATATTCAGAAATCTCATTACTTAATGTGTGCCAATAATACTTGATATCTAGTAATTTCTGCTATTTTCTCGAACTACTCTATATTGGGGACACTTAGATCAGGGAGATGGAGTCTGAAAGGTGAAATTTTATGGGATAGTAGTTATCCAGTAAATACATAAATAAACAAGTAAATACTATGCTTGTGAGAAGGGCTGAAAAAAAAATTGCTTTGGAAGAGTTTCCTTACCATTATCAAAATGGGAATGCATTCCTAACAGCCTGTTCTGTATCTTTCACCACCAGAAAGACTCCCAAATACTGAAGGAAGAGAGTAGTTAAAGGTTAGCTAATACCCTTCAAAGCTCTGATGGAGATGGTTTTGTCTCCCCTTGCTGTTCTCTATCTACAGGTGCATATGAGTCTGTCAGATGAGTAGCATTATGAGAAAATAGACAATGAAAATGCTGCTCTTTTCTAACAATAAAATCCTTTAATACAGAAGCACAAAACATGTATAAACTGGTAATGCCATGTTCACATTTACTGTCTTCTGTATAGTAATACTTGTCCTTTTTCCTTTTTAAGAGTTATGTTCTGTAATTTCTATATAAAGCACACTGTTAAAGCTGTATCAGTTGTTTCTAAGTTTTTATTGCTTGTTTTTATTGTCAAGTATCTTAACTAGTCTAGAACAGCAAGGTCATGGAAGTGATGATGTTTAAAGCTTCCAGATTACAGCAGACGTGTAATATGTACAAGTCTAATTCTTAGATCTCTGAGAGTTAGGAAGACCAGTTGAAGTACTGTTTATAATTCATATTTACCTTTGATTCTTTGGCAGTGCAGTTCAAATTCCTGAATCTGTAGCTTGTGCACTTGTGCTGTCTAGACTTTTAAACTGTACAGATACCTCATTATCTAGTCCCTTGTCACGATCACTTCCCAATATATTTTCAGTGAGTCTTTGATATAAAAATTGTCTTTACAGTGCAGTATCTCATCTCCTGGGCAGAAGTGATGCACAAGTAACTTCAAAATTGGTATCTCAAATCTGTTTATTTGTCCTGTTACTTCTCAGAACACATCATCAATTTCATTATCTCACTTCTTTTCTGCCTTTTGCTTTTCTCCCCACTGCTTCTGCACTGTGTACTGCTTTTCATAATTCCTATGTGAATTAATTAGAGTATCTGAACTTTCAGATAGCAGGTCGTATCATCATTGGCTTGGAGGACATAATTATTTTTTATCTTTGTGAATAGAGTAGCTTCTGACTGTTTTCTCTGGCATTACCCTCCCCAGTCACCATAGGTTCTTGATGCCCTGAGAGAGATGAATAGTGAGAGCAAAGATAATCAGAATGTCATTGTCTGATTATGAGATGGAGAGTTTTTTCTTGTCTTATGCTGTGACTGTATAGGCAGTGTAAAAGGCCTTTCCATTTCTGTTAAGGTAACTGTTTGTTTTTGTTTCCGAATCACACCAATAACTGTTGCCTTGGTAACAAAATCATTCATGACCACAAGAACACATAAATCAACCTAAGTCTTTGGAGATGAAAAGTACTGGGTCATTTGTTCTGGATTTTCTGCTGAAGTTACTCCATGATGATATAGATGATTTTGGAATTCTTCAGACTAACCCCTGCATTTGAATTTATACATTTTGGCCAAGAAAAAGTTGTCTTCAAGGAAGTTATTTACATGTCTCAATTTAAAAAACCCAAGTTAACCAAACACAATCATATTTCCTGTTCTGGAGGGTAATAGATCATATAGAAGACAAGTCTCAAAGACTACAGAAATCTAATTTAATCTTAAGAAATGCAACAGAAAATTGTATGGTTTTCTGAGTTGGGTTTTTTTTTTTCTGACAGTGGATGCTAAAAGGGCTGTATTATTTTTCAACACCTCAGTTAGGTTTGGTTTTGCTGCTGGTTGAGCAGTAGTATCATGAGTGTTGGCAAACTTATTTGGAAGATTAGTGATGAGTTTGGCTACATATGGATTGTCACACTTGATCAGACTGACAGTCCATCTAGTTTACTACTCTGTCTCTCCAGATAGTCATAATTTGACTGTGCTAAGTCTCAACAGGTTCCAGCCCATTTTCAGTGACAATCAGTCTACCTAAGATCTTTCATATCCAGTGGAAGCACCCATCTCTTTGCACTGATTATTAAAAAAGTGGTTGATGATGTCATCTCTAGTTAAGGCAACTTCAGTTAGCTACCAAAAGTTTTATGGAATTAATCCTTGTATTGTGCTTGTCAAGAGTGTTTGTCAACTGAAAATTGTGGATAGGTCTGAGAAACAGAAGAATCACTGAACATTATACTGGTGTTTCTGAGAGAAGGAGTTAATGCATTATGGATCATTCTGGCTTGCAATCTCAAAAGAAGTGATGTGTTGAACTGTAGTTGGCATACGTTTGTGTGTAAAAAATGCAGACTTCAGACTACATATTTTTTGTGGCTGTGAAGAAAGACAAAAGGTCCTCTCTTCTGTATTCTAGCTGCTAAGACTGATTCTGATAAGTTGGTCATGACCTCTTCTCTTCATTGCACATGTTACTTCCACATGAGTAGGTGCTGCAAGAAGACTGCCTTCTGTGATTCTTTTCTCTGACCCTAGTTCTAGGTAAAGAAGTCTCAAAACACGTCAACTTTTCTGAGGCTGAAGGCAGATCTTATGAGGTGGGAAATGTATCTAACTTAAAACCCAATGTATCTTAATGCTGATTAAGAAACTAGCAATTAGCATAATTTACATTTTTCCATTTGCTGCCCAGCATCTAATATCCTTTTGCATAGTGGGCTAAACTCAGCATGTTTAACTACATGGAAATAATGCTGTTATCTTGGATCTGTCCTCACCTGGCATTGGGCCAAGAGAGAGCCTAGACATGCTAAAAGTAAATCTCATTTGGGCTTTGGATAAAGTCCTCACATCCATCTTCATGCTGTTGGACTTCTCTGTAGTAGCTGAGAGAGCCATTGCTGTGAATGAGAAAAGAGGATTTCAGCTAATGGGACTCACTGGGATGACATAAGACATTTGAATAATAATCACGGAGATAAAAAATAACCATGCCTCAGGTTGAAATCTGTGCTGTTCTCGCCTTCATAATTTGTAAGTATTTGACAGTGTAGTAAAGAAAAATATGAAGCAAAGGAAATAAAATCTCAATCGTGCAGATGTGACCCAGCTTAACTCGCAGCAAGGAACACTTTATTTTATTTATTCAGAGGTCTGGGTGAGACTAGCAACAGAAGAAAGATTATTTTACAGAACTAGCAGATGTGATATGGTAGGAAGGAAGGGGAGAACTCACAGGAATCTTAACATGACTGCAAGTGTTCAAAAAAACACCATAACCTAGGTGCCTTCTTCAGATTTTCTAAGGCAATCACATCATTTAGGCGTACCTGATACTTTTACTCTGAGGCATACAAAACATGACAAGCACAGCTGCAATTAAATGTGCATGCTTCAAACAGGTACTGGAATTCAGAAAGAATTTAAGAGTTCATTATTTCCTTATAATATCCAGTGCTCCAATAGGTTTATTGAGCGTTAGTGGATCCTTTCCCCTCCTTTTGTTGGTGCTGTTATCAGTACAATAGGTGTATGAAGAATAGAAAATGTAACATATTTGCCTTGCAAATGTGGGAAATATATTGTTTCTACTTAACATGGCTTTCTAAGAAAGAAGATTCCTTATCAAGTGATAGGGAAATATTTTAGTGATTATGCATTCATTTATGCATCTGTTGTTATTGGCTATATTGTGTATAATGGTAAATAACTAGCACAGGATGATTCAATGTAGATAAACACAGGGATTGCATATATTTGTGAGCATTTACTAGTCTGTAGAACTGCTTTGTGTTATTTGTGTGTGCATTTTCTGCTTGTGTTTCATATCATTAATTTTATAACAATAGTATGTGCTTAGATTTTAATGTCTGCAGTGATTATCTATGTTTACATGTTACAGGAATTGCATTATTACATTAAATGTGTACTTATTCTCAGGTCAGTAACATATGAGTTCTTTGGAACCAGTGCTCATTAGTGTAATTTTTAGCAGCATTGCAGAAGATGGTATTTCTTTACTAAGCCATTACTAAACAATATCTTGGCTTTTGCTGTAAAAGAGAAAAGGGAAAAAGAGGCTGAGAAGGATGTTTCTGTGCATAGGAAATGCAGCCTTGGGGAAGATGCAAATCTAATTGCTTTCTATTTTGTTGCATAGCCTGGGCTATGTGGAGTAGGGCTGACCAAAAGGAGTATGTGCTTTATGTTAACTAGTAGTGATTACTGCAGAAAGCTGCCACAAACCCAGACCTTACTGAATTATAAATGTGCTTTGATGGGTCTTCCTTGATAGGTGGGTAGAGGGGAAAAAGGATGATAATAGTGAAGCCAGTGGAACAGAAAAGCAATTATGTTTAATCAGAAAGATAAAATTCACTGTACTTCATACATCAAAAGATTTCTAAATATGATTATATGTAATATAAGTAATAAAATGCAATTATATTAAAAAGTTTGGATGTTAGGGCTTTTTTTTTTCTTTTCTTCCCTGTGCTTGTCTTCAGAAAGTGAAAAGAATTGTAGCATCTAGATTGTGGGCACTGAACTAGTTTTGTGCGGCTGTGTCTGTTCAAGGGCAGTTTAAAGGGCAAGGCTGAACATGGCAGTCACCAGTGATTTGCATCCTACAACGGGGAGGCATCCATCTACACATAAACAGCTTTTTAGCCATTTAGGTTAATTGTCTTTTCAAGATAATTCTAATATGCTCGTGGCAGATCCTGAGTTCAAATAACTCACTTTTCTGTATTTTTAATAATGCCATTTTTCTGAAATGTCAAGTTGATCTTGACGAAAGGATCTTAAAAATAGAAATATTGTGTCATGGGTCTGCAAAATAAATACAATACAAAACAATAATGATGGAATATCTTAGGACTGGGAAGGCAATCATGGTGTGTATGTGATCTCTGGATAAGTGTTTAGAATTTCATTACTGACCACTTGAAAGCTGAATACACAAGGTTTACACCACTGACTTTATTTATTTCAGATTATATATTTTATCATATATTACAGAGTTCAATCTTTTAATTTGTGTTTATTGATAATACAAAATAACTAGAATAATTTTATATTATAGCTTTCTATTGTTCATAGGAATGCAGTATTAAATATTTTATGCTGACAGACGTTCCTGAGTTCCAGATGGCATTGGAGAATTATGTAGGTTGTCTAATCATCAGTAAGTGGCTTGTATGGAGAAGTAATTAATACCATGATTATTTTTCTTATGAGTCATCAGGTGTGTCATACATAATTTCTACTGAGGAAAAGATCAAAATGGCTTCTATTCTGCTGTATAAAAGTATACCAAAAAGGATTCTTTTTGGTTATGTTTTTATTTGTGCTGTGGCCTATTAAGAATGTAATTAAAATCGAAAAGGATTTTACCTGAAGGTTTAAAAATGCTGAATATTTTTCTGTAATATTAATACTGGTTTTTGTGTTGTGTTTCAAAGGAAATCAATCACCCAGTTTATTGAAAACACTGACCAAATATCAGAGATAGAAAATAGAAGTAGCCAGGTATGAAGAAAATTAGGTAGAAAGAAAGGTTAAGAAAAGGAGTAATTTCTGGTTTTCCATGTAAAATGAAAATTTTAGTGCTATCCATTGTTCAAAATATTGGCACTAAATACCATACCAGTAGAGCAGAGTACATACTAAGGGAAGGTCAGAGAGACATATTTATTGCAACTATTTAATAATTTTCTGTTGTCCAAACAATTTCCTGTTTCCTAATGTGTATTTATTGTTGTTCATTTATTAATTTACATTTTTCATTTATGGTGGTGATCAGCACAGATGAACTTCAGTAAATGTTTGTGTAATGTTCAGGTAGCTTTTATGATACAAGCAATAGTGTCTTTTAAGATCATGCATTGGTCTTTCTTTTTTAGTAAATACTGATAAAAATACATATAATAAAAATTGTGTGTATTATAACCTACACTTTAATCTACCTTCTTGTCATCTAGAATATGAGGAATATATTCTAATTCCATCATCCAGAAATATCCTGAACTTCTACAAGTGTGTTCTGCATTAGCACATAGGTATTTAAAAATACTTTAGTATGGATCTGTCTTTGAAAAGAAGTACTTTCCTCCTTCCATTCATCTACCACATGATGAAAGCACCAACATTTATAAGAGCTATAACTAAAAATGCCCCAAAGCATCTGTCATACAATGATGCTTCTCAGCTTTTCTAAATGTGTGGTTTCTCCCTTAATTTAAGTGGTCTGAGGTGTGTGGTTCTGGGAGATGACAGGATCAGCCTCTTTGCAACACAAGATGGATTACAGTTAGGGCTGTATCATAGCTAAAGAGGAAGCTTTGTGAAGCTTTCCAGGAGGTCATTTATATAGCTTTGAAATATCCTGGGTAGTGATCTTTATCAGTACATTAGTAGAAAGGGCACTTTAGACATTTGTTTTAAGTTTCTAAACTGTGGGCCTTTCTATTCCTTCTGGCAGTAGCTGCAGTCTCACTGTGTACTCTGATAAGCAGGTTGTTGATCTAAGGTTGAAAAGCAGTACTCCTAGCACCCATGGTGACCTTCTTCATGACTGCATACGAAGAAGTGGAAGTCAGATGTCTTTGAAGGTTGTTGATTGCCTTTTAATTTTGTTCAAGTACATGTTTCAGTGTTACAGTGTGTGATGGCACTGTGAAGGATGCAGAGGATGACTGTACTGTCTGCTTTTCTATACTCACCACTGTATTTAACTTTCTGTTATAAGAAGACAAAAATAGTAACAGCTATGTCTATAAGACTCATTAAGTTAGGTTTCTCTGTGAAATATGTGCAGCAGATGCTGCTGTGTGATGAAGGTCATTTCAGCATTCATTTGGAAAATGTAAGAGGTGAAATCATGGACTGAGTTGCTGAGCCCTGGTCTCCAAGGAGCTTGTGGTTTCCACATGAAAGCCTCAGCTTTTACTTGCTCTTTTATCCCAGATACATTATTTCTTTTACTGTGTGTTTGCTGATATTTTATTGCTTTAGGGAAATAAATCGTTTGTATCTACATTTAAATAAACCATTGTGTGATAACTATATAAATCAATAAAATATTTACAAATACAATTAAAAAGAAAGAAGTGTTAGTTTGTTTATAAATATATGCCATGTTTATTGTGCTCTGATTACAGCTTCACATAAATATAATTCTTCTGCAGATTGCTTTTGAATTAGGCTAATAGAATGCAAGCCCAGTATGTTTATTTTTATGTAAACTTTGTCCAGTTAAGTTGTTAAAGCTGTGCACCTTAGAAGTATTAGAAGGTATTAATATACATTGGTTTGATGAAAAAAGCCAAAACACTTTATGCCTAAATGTTGATTTTTATCAGTCTGTTGTTTCCTATCATCGCATCTTCACGTGGGTAGAGTTTCCTGAATTGAATGATTTTCCACTTCTGTGGTGCTTTACAGTTCTGAAATGCTTTGTGAATATATTATAGCACAGAGCAGCCTGGTCAGGAAGGTAGGTAAGTAAGTATTATTATCCCTATTTTACAGATGGGGAAGCTGAGGCACAGAGATTAAGTGACTTTCCCAAGGCCACACAGCAAGTCAGTGGCAGATCCAGGATTAGCGCTCGGGGACTTCCTGGATCCCTCTCCCATGCTTTAAGCAGTAGACCACAGTGTTCACTGGACTCAGCAAGCAACTCATTGCAATAATGGACAGTTCCAAGGACTCGTACCTGGTCAGTGTGTCCACACATTTTTTTGCAGACTCCTGCAATAAGTCAGTATGATTTGAATACCCTCGTCCTAGCAGATTTGTGCACTGTGTAAAAATTCTGATCATCATCTTCAGATAGGGTGAAAGGAAGAAGTGTTAGAATATATATAGAAATAAACATGGCATGGCTCTGAAAAGTATTGAGTTTTCATGCTTAATTCTGATCCTGCTGAAACTAATGGGCAAAACTGCGGTGGATTCATGGCTTTGTTAGTGTAGAGATTGGTTGACTGCTTGGTACATTAAAAGTCATCCAAAGCATGAATTCTATTTTCCATGACACTAGTTAGTCTTGCCTACATTTTCAGTTTGAAACTCTCATTTATTGCAACATTTAAAAAGTAATAATTTTATAGTTTTTCTGAAAAGGTAATAAAAAGCAGATTGTCAACTGAAATTAAGTTTCTAGTCTCTAGTCATCATGGCAAAGTGGAGTGGATCTGCCACTGTTTTTACTTGTATGGCAGTAGTGTTTACCTCCAACTAAGATTAAGACCTAATTGCACTAAACTGACAGTGAGCCCTTCCCTCCTGTCTGCCCTCTTCCAAGGAGGTAGTACAGGAATAACAGAAATTAACTTCTGTACTAAATGCAGTGTGACTCTTATACTGGTAAATGTGAGGTGGCTTTCATACCGCTCCCTGGGATGTGAGTGTACAGTGCAAGGGCTGTTTAATTGGTCTTTGCTCAGAGTTTGACAAGTGAATTGGCACCAACACAATACTCCCAATTAAGCTGTTTTCCCCTATAGTATTAATGGAATAAATCCACTTCTGAGAATGAGGCGAGACTGAGATTTGCTGTGACATTACAAGAAGAGGAGGCAGGGAAGAAAAAGATTGCCAGAAGCTGAAAATTGAACACATGGGAAAGAAGAAGTCAAAGTGTATGAGCATATTTTGATAAATATTAATGAATTAATTTGTATTTAATTTACTTAGATAATCTGTAAAGGCTTTAAACTGTCCAGTGACTTAATGTGTTCCCCATTGTAAATTTCTCCAAACATTGTTTCCATGAGGCCTTTTCAGTATCAGTAAAATGCTGATGGCTCTCTTATACTAGAATACCTCTATTTCTGATATGGCTGCAGTACAAATACGGACTTTGGCATCCTGCCCAACCATTCACCCAGGGGCATGGCATCATGCCAACGTAACGAATGCCCAGTTGTGTCTAAACTGCTTAAAATAATGGATTCATTTTTACCTAAGATGATAAAATGGTTTGTGTGAAATTATACTGCCCTGATGCACCTTAATAGATTATTAGGTTCTAAATTATTAAAAGACAAACCAGATTCAATAGAAGGCCTCTTCTCATTGCCAGATTGTAGTTACATACTATTATCTGTGGGAAAGCTCTAGTAAAGATACTGTAACACTCTAAGTCTCTCTTTCTTTCTTTAACAGCCCAGATGCTTGGAGCTGACACATTCCCAGGATTTTTCTATATAACATAGATACAGCATGATAGCTATTTTTAAAAAAGAGAGGAGCCTGAAACAAAAACTTACATCCGGAATGCGTGACATCCAGCTCTGGATGTGAATCTTTTTGCCTGGGGCATCTGCTCTTTAAGGAGAGATGCTTATGTAGTTAATATTTTATTATATTTGGTTTCATTCTATATATAGATATTTAGCATGTGAAATTAATATTCAAATTCCCTTGCTTCAGACTTCCATTAAGGTACAAATTTTATATACTGGAATCAAGCAGTTCTAGTTCTAATATTGCTTACTAAAACCCTTTCACTAATGACAAGTAAATATGTATTCATGATACATTAGTTCATGTTTTTGTATAATTCACCCTTTTTCTTCATCATCACTTACTGGAAACCACACTAAATCATGTTGTGAAATATAGGCTGTGCTTAGTTAAATGTATTTTTACAATTGGTGATGTCAAACTCATAGTAAAGCCAGTATTTATTTTAGCCCTGTTGCTGAAATCCTGAAAGATTTCTCTACTTAGGGAAATGTGATTTCCTCCCCTTCCCTCCTTCATGTCGGAAGTGACCATAATAACTAATTTCTGAAGCTTTTTTAGACTAAACATGATACACTAATTCATCATGTGGTACATTTACAGTGCAGTGGAGAATAGTTAAAATGCATGTATGATCACAGTATAAAATTAAACAAGAAATATATGTTCTTAAGGAAGAACAACTTCTCTCTTTTCTGCTATTACTTTTTCTCTCTTCCTTAATTGTAATTACAGTTGGTGTTTGTAAAGAAAAGCAAAACCTTTGCAATTCACGGGTAAGAAAAGTTGGTTGTTTTCGTGGTATTAAAGTATTCTTTCTTACCGTATTGTCAATGAGTATCATTCTCTAGCTTTGACAAAGTATAGGGAGTGTTTATGCTAATAATTTGGAAATTCTATATGTGGCTCAGGATCCTGGTCAAAAGACAAAAATACATGTGCAATCCCTTTCTTCAAGAGTACAAGTATAAAGCTGCCTCTACCAGACATTTCTTCCGTTATCCCTTTCATTTTCTTATTGACTCATCTTTTTCTTAGTTCCCAGTAACCAGTATTTATTCATCTTGCAGGTTTTAACATTTCTTCACATGTCAGCTATAATCTTACTTCAGTAAAAACAGAGGCATAAAGAATAGATTTTAATAAGAAAAATTATATTCTTAAAAACTTTTTTGTTCCTGAGTATGAAAAATTAAATATTAAAAGCATTTTTGCTTCCAAATTTTCCAAATGAGAAACAGCTCACCTGTCCTTTTTTATGTTCTACAGAGGAATGATGAAGAGGCTGTTGTGGATAGAGGTGGAACTCGCTCCATTCTCAAGACACATTTTGAGAAGGAAGATCTAGAAGGTGAGGGATAATTTTTCTGTGCATTACATTGTGTCTTTTTTTTCTGAAGGTACTGAAATGCAATTCCAGTGTGTAAACTTACTTTGAGCAGGGGTGCAAAAAGAGTGAACAAGAAAGTAGAATCTTATGATTCATTTTTAAAAGAGAAATATTACTCTCTTCTCACATAGTGCTTAGATAGAGATGATGGTGGAAAGAGTTGGCTGGTTCTCAGTAATCTATATCCAAGTCCTGTCAGCAAGTGTGTATGACTTTAGATAAGTCTTTCTACCTTTAAGTTTCAAAATATGTAAATGCAAACACGACTGATGATGTAGGACATATAATGGCTTCTACACTTGCTTTACCATCCCCATCTCGTTGCCTAGCCACATCTTCAACTGAACAAAAACATTGTACAGACACTTGATAATGCACACTCCAGAAACCACCTAACATCATTTAGAAGAAAGTGAGAAGTGAGAACTGTCTTATCATATTGGCCTAATAATTCAGATAGTCTCAGAGTCGTATTTTGCTCTGTTTAGTGGATCCCAAACTTATTCTGTACTTACACTGTTGTATGAAGTTGTGTAACACCCCTCCCTCCCCCAAATCATAACTACTGGATAAAACTGAATTTCTGCTGCACATATAGTATCCCACCCAGAGACTGGAATTTACTGATTTTAATTGTTAGCTTCTTGTGGCGGGATGTAGAAGGTTCTTATCTTTGTCATACACAGCCACAAGAACTAGCCAAAATGAAATACTAAGATCTGGAGAGTATGTGAACTTTCTACATCTGAAAAGTTACCTGCCGCATGGCTAAAGAGAGTTATCTCTATCTGTGAGTGAACTCGAGCTTTCTAAATGCCTGCCCTTGATTACTTCATCATGTTTTTTTCTTCTGCTTTCACTCTGACTGTATGAATTTCGCATTCTCTGCTACGTGATGGCCATATTGATGATTTCATGTGAATATCAACATGATACACAGCAACTCCCTGTTTTGCTTCCCTCAGCAGTGCCTCAAAAAGCATTTTGAAAGGGGCCTGGACGTGTTAGTCTGTCTGAAGTAATCTCTTACAGAAGGATGTGTCTCTCAGTGTAGTATGTATAAGATAGGCAGCTCTCTGCTCAGTCTGTGGCAAGTCTGTGTACATTCAAGGGTAGATCTCAGATAACATGTTTCTAAAGTGGCATTTAGGGTTTTTTGGTGTCTTCAGGGGTAAATGGCTACCAATGGATCAGGCTGGCAATGACAATTTTGAACTTAAGAGCACAACCCCTTTTTTTTGAATCTCACGCTCAGTCTTTTGTAGTATTCAGTCCCTTGATCATGTCTTTGGACAGAGTGAAACTATTGTATCTGGTGTCCTTAGAGAAACATCTGATGGAAAAATGCAGGCTCCTTGCATTTCCTTCTCCATAATGCTGATTCACAGAATTGTTTGTTGGGTTATCCTACTCCAAAAAATTCCTTTTGCTGAGTCATTTTACTGTTGATGGTAAGGTGGTATTATAAAGATGTACAACCTCCTAGAGAATGACATCTTTAAGTCAGTCACCTGGATAAACTCAGGTGTTAAGGAAATCAGGATGACTGTGATGTTCCACATGTGATTGCATGGAACCTAAAGCTTCATCTCAAAATTTGAACAAGTATGTAGTTTAAAAATGTTGTGGTTTAAGCCCAGCTGATAACTCGGAATGACGCAGCTGCTCTCTCACTTTCCATTTTTTTCCTCTCTGGCTCCTGGTGGGATGGGGAGGAGAATCAAAAGAATGTAAACTGTATGGGTTGAGATAAGAACAGTCCAGTAACTAAGGTGTAACATGAAACTACTACTGCTACCACCAATAATAATAAATAACAAGGGAAATAACAAGGGGAGAGAGTATAAGACTAAAAAGGGAAGGGCTAAAAAAACCAATAAAAACAAGTGATGCACAATACAGTTGTTCACCACCCACTGACTGATACCCAGCCTGACCTGAGCAGCAATCTGGGCCTTCCAGGTGACTCCCCCCAGTTTATATATTGGGCATGATGTGCTGTGGTATGAAATACACCCTTGGCGAGTTCGGGTCAGGTGTCCTGGCTCTGCTTCCTCCCAGCTTCTTGTGCCTCTCTTCACTGGCAGAGCATGAGAGACTGAAAAGTACTTGATTGGGGTAAGCATTACTTAGTAACAGCTAAAACATTGATGTGTTACCAGCATTGTTCTCAGGGTAAAGCCGAAACACAGCACTATACACATAGAAATATAAGAAGGAGAAATATAACTGTTGCAGCTGAACCCAGGACAAAAAACTATTTAATTACTATTTTTTGCCACCATCTTGTATATATAGAGTTGCTCCTGTAAAATATTCTTTAAAAAATCTGCTCCTAGGGTATTATCAATGGAAATCAGAACATGACAGTGACACCCTAACCCCCATTCTTTCCATGAGTTTAAATTGTTTAGAATACTGAAACATTCAGTGAGTCTGCTTTCCTTTACAATAAAATCACACTGATCCCTAATGTTCTAACAGTCATTCAATATAGAATCCTTCATAATGTGGTTAGCTTTCTCAGATAAATTTCATGTCCAATCTAAGATCAGATCAGTGTGTGTATAAATATATAACTGCATCCAGAAATACCAAGTGACATAAAAAGATCATAAGAGATTGTAAATTTTAATATCCAGTTGCTGTTAATAGCATGTCCATTTGTTTTGCAGGACATTGAGGCACTCTTCCATCTGGAAGCAGTGGATGTGACTCACAAATGTCACTTTCTTATTTTTATCCAATGTACATTGTGTTTGGTTCTGCTGAAAGCTTACCTTTTTCATAATGACATAACAGATATAAAATATGAAATTATATAATCAGGTGCTAATTGCATAGCTTAGTAAAATACATATAATTATCTAATTAATATGTATTATCTAATTAGTTCTTTGACAGACATTTAATTGGATTTATGTTTTAAAAATATAAATAGCTAGTTACTGAGTATTCTAGCAAAGACTAGTTTTGACAGGGTTTAAGTTTAAATAGCACCATATCAGCAGCATCTCAAACCTGCAATTCATATGAAGAACTAAAGGTTCTTTAAATCTGAAAATCAATATTCTGTTTCTTGTGATTAAATTTTAAAATTGTATTTTTCTATATTTTAATTTTAGACTATCAACATTCAAATGTCAGAAATATTGATTTAAATGTGTACTGAAATTTCTATCTGAAATTTCTTGGCCCAGCAAATACTTGTATTTTGGGACAGCCGTTGTGCAAATATATTGCAAGAACATATCTCGCTGAAAGCATGAAAATATCCTGGTGATTAATGCTGCCTGGAAGAACATCCACAAGACCAGAATTTTGCCTCAGTCTCTTTTGATCAGTGTTATTATCTTCCCTGAGCAGTATAATGAAAATCTGGGGAGACAGGACAGGAACTGCAGTACTTATAGGAACAGAAGAGGTGTGGTGCTCATCTTAGTGCCAGTAATGATGCTTGCAGTATGTACTTCGAATTGTATCATTTTATTTAAGTGCTTCAGAAGTAGACTGTTTGCAGAACTTTGGCATTCAGATTTTCAGCATGGATGATTTTTATCATGTAATTCATTTTTGCTCATGATTTAGTGTGAGGTGTCCCTGCCCATGGCAGAGGGGTTGGAACTTGATGATCTTAAGGTCCTTTCCAACCCTAACTATTCTATGATTCTATATAGCACACCTGGTGTCAAATCTTGGATTGGAAATCAGGTATACTAAGTTTCCATGCTTGACATGGCAGGTATGATGGAAAAACAAGAGCAAGGTGAGAAGTAGCTTTAATTGTGAATGCAAACAGGCAGCAGAAAGCTGGGTGTATGTGTGTGTTGTGGGTGAATTTCTGAAATTCTCAAGCCAAAGCCTGCCACTTGCCATCTGTAACTGGAATGTGCTGGTTATAGATTTTCATCTGACCTGATCTGAATTGAACATGGCACATCTTGAATCCTCTGATTAATAAACAGACATGAGACAAACCCTGCAGTTAGGAGGCTGATCACATGTTGTGCTTCTGCACAAAGACTATTTAGACCAAGAAATTAGGCTCAGGGTGCTGGTGACAGAGGTTCCCAAAATGAAGTATCAGTCTTAGAAAGAAGAAGGGAGCTTGGCAAAAAGAAAGCCTTGCCTCTAGGAATGATGCTGCAGTGGGGGAAGATGCAGGAGACCAGACTGCTTGTGGCCCATAATGTCTGAGACTGTTAATGGAAAACAGCATGAACCAACCTGACTTTTTGCTTGACCATCCAGGGCCAGCAGCAACCTCACTGCTGAGGTGGACACTGAGACCTTGCAACCGTTGTGCTGGGGTCAGCGAGGAAGTGTGTGTCTCAGAAAGCAAACTCTTATCTCTTAAAACCTCTTGTTTCTTATATAAACCCTCGTTATACAGAGCCACTGCAGGCTGTCATTCACCGTATCTCGCTCATGACAGCACTCCATTTACAAGTGATTGTTTTCAACCAAAACAATTCCCAAATCATATAAATGGCTGGATCCTCGGGGTTTCCTTTCATGTTACCTAAACTCCTTATACAGTTGCCAATGACTTTTTTTCTCCTGACACACTACCATCCTCTTGCATTAATCTCCTATGTATCTGTGACTTCCTTTTATAAAAGAAGCTGTACATTGTCTTCCTCTGGAGAAATCCAAGAACTGACAGTCTGGCATACATCCCCGTCACTGTCTTCACTAGAGCTATTAGTAACACTGCTAATTTGATAAGCATTAGATTTTTCAAAGATCATTCTAAAAACAAGCATTTAATGCTTAACTGAGATCTCTATTGGAGTGGGTATAGAGTGGATTTCAAAAGGAAAGGGGGCTGTGGCAGATGTGTATTAGTGAAGCATCTCACCTTCAGCATCACTTTGAAGTGATTTCCCAGTTGTGTAATTTCTTCGTTCTGCCTCACTCTTGAAAACACATATCCACAGCAGATATTAATAATAAAGACAATTGGTGTATATTTTTGTAAACACCTTCTGGTGCTGTGCAATGAAACTCCAGGGATCCAGACACTACTGGAAGCATTTATGTAGCTGTTATAGCAAAACAATTGTGGTGGTTTTTTTGTGGATTTTGTTTGATTGTTTGTTTGTTTGTTCTGGTAGGAAAATTATCTTACATTAAAAGTCTTTAAAATTGTCACTATTTGAGATAGAGACTGATTTTGACATGAGACCAGCAGCCAGAACTCTGTCAGAAGTCAGAAATGACTGTGATTTCCACACACTGATATAAAGTAAAGTTTACTGTGAGGTACAATGAGAATTGCCACGCCGTGACAGCAACTAAGATTTCTGTCCAGGGAACCTGATTCTTCCTTACCAGGTAAAAAAGACCAAATAGCATAGGTGATCCCACAGGTTGCAGCTTTGCAGGCATTTTTACCCCTGCGTAGGCACTGATCCAGTCCCCCAAGGTACTCAAAGAGACTCTGAACATGTTATTTAAAAACAACCAAGGAACAGTGACACACACAATTAAGGTATGAGCTTCTCTGCAGCCTTTTGAAAGCTTCAGCCCTCAGTGGTTGGCGAATAACACGTGAGGTGGCTGCAGAGCTGCCAAAGAGCTGTTGAGCAGAGAGGGATGCAGACTTCACCTGCATGGCCCAGGCTGGCTGCCTTCTCTTGCAGATATTATATATCTTTTGGATACTGCTGCAGATATTGGAGTGGGTTTGGTTTGTTCTTCACTCATAAAATGGATGGCCAGGAAATTCTCCTTCAGCCCACCGCTACTTAAATTTACTATTAAGTTTCCACCAGTTTATGTCTCGAAATGACAAGTTTGTGATAACATGGGCAGTTCTGCATGATTTAGCAGGTTCCCAATACATGTCAAAAACTGAGAGAAAAAAAAAATGAAACACCTGTACCAAAAAAATCCCCACAGAAATACATTTTTCATTAAGGAGTCAATATACCTTTCTTTAGGGATTCAGAACAAGGTGCAGGTACAACAGCTGGCCTAGGAAGAAGGCTCTGAGGATACCTCGTAGTAGCCTTTCAATAATTAAAGAACCAGGTTGGATGAGGTTTTGAGGACCCTGGTCTAGTGGAAGGTGTTCCATGCAGGTGCCCATGGCAGCAGGCTGGAACCAGATGAGCTTTAAGGTCCATTCCAACCCAAACCAACTTTTGATTTTATAAAAGCTATGGTTTTCTCTGTAGACATCTTTTTATCTGAAAACAAAGTTTTCTCTCAGTAGCAGTCATGATCAGCCGGGTTTTTGCCTCTCTCCATCCGCACTTACAAAGGCCCTATCCTTTCAGTGAAGAAACCAACCTCTATACGTTGGGCAAGAGTGACATCTACTGTCCATCACCACCGCCATCCGCCCCAAAGCTGATGCATCGCTGTCCCGCTAAGGTCCCGCGGAAGCTGCCCCTCGACCTTCCCGGGTTATAAAGGCACGATGGAGGCAGCCACTGTGCATCTCTGCCCCTCAGGTCTTCAGTCCATGTTGTCAATTAAAACGAATGAGAGTAGATCAGTAAATATTATCAAATCACCCAAACTTCTCGTTGATGAACAAAAAGGAAGTTTGGAGTTGTAAGTACAAAAGCTAGGACATGTACAAAGCAGTACTACTAGCAGTTCAAACCAATGAATCAAGAAAGTGGGGGCTCTGAAGAACTGGAGATATGTAACCAGAAAACCAAACCCTTTCCTATTTTTAAGAGGAGAATCTGGGTCTGAAACCAAGCTCAAATCATATATGCCACTTGAACAATGATTTATTTGTTTATTTTTATATTGAAACCAAATCTGTGAACACAAATCTCAGAGCTTCCCCACCAAGACTTGTGTGCACTCCCACCCTTGTTTCAGAGTGAAATACAGCAATACAGGCCTGAAGAAGAGCACTCCTAGTAAGCAGAAGCTTGACAAATTTTTGCCAGAAATTAGGTTAAGCAAATAAGCAATTTCAGGATATAAATTTCTATTTAAATCCAGACTGCTCTCTGCATGTGAGTGCTGGTGGTAACCAAGCATATGCACACATACACGTATGCACACAGCCTTACATACCAAAATTCTATGTATGAAAAAAAGAATGGAAAGGACTGCGCAATCTTGAGGCCTAATAAAATAGGGAAATAAAGCTGTTTCAGCTTCAGTTTTGCAGTGTTTAACACTCCTGAGAAACAAGGATTGGACAGACAAGCCTGGCTGGTGAGAATCTCTAGCTGTGGTAAGGATTGGATGAGGTCTAGGACAGCTTTGCTATATCATGATTTGTCTTTCCTGAAGCAATAGGATATTTAGATAGTTCCTTGTCTTGAAATGGTGGCTGTTTGATCTTACCCTTTACTCTTACATCTTGCAGACTTCAAAGTATTGTAAGGTCCTGGAATCAAGCAGGTTGGAAAGGACATCAGGAGACTTCCAATTGCCTGCTCAGAGCAGGCTTGGCACCAATTTCAGGCCAGATTTCTCAGGGCTGTGTCCAGGTAGGGCTTGAATATCCCCAGGAATGGCACCTCCACAGCCTCTCCGGGTGGCCTGTTCTATCACTTGCCTGTCTTTATGGAGAAAAGTTTTCACTTACCATGCACTTCCCACAAAACTTGTCTGGATGATATTTCAGTTTTTAACTGAAAAAAAGATAGCAACAGAGGGAATAAGGGAAAACACAGGCCTTTGTGAACACCAGCTGGCCCATGGGCAAGGGGAAGAATGTGCAGACACCAGCAGGCTGGCTCAGGCACAGCTTAGGACCAAGATGTTTGATGAGAGGTGACTATCACACCTAGATCTGTACTGCCATCTACTCTTCCACTAAGCATGCTCAGTGTTTGGTGACTGGTGTCTGTGCTGGTAAGGATGTTATATGCAAGATCTTTATTCTCACCATCCAATGAAGGGACATAATGTAGTCCATGGCAGTGTCTGCTTTTTGCCCAAGCTAGTCTTCACGTATTGTGAGATGGGCTTCCTGAGCTTCAATTTCCTTCCTTCCCAGTGAGATACATCCTTCACTTCCCTGCCTATCTGCTGGTCACCTCTGTCTCCTTCTTGCCTTTCCTCATTCATGCTGGTCTTGTTTTGCCTAAACAGGATGTCTGCAGCTAAACAAAAGCATCAGGTTTGTCCTTTACTATGAACTGAGCATGTAAGTAACTCACCCTGCAAACCCAATAAAAGGAAGGGGAATGAGGAAATAACTTCGGAGGACTCAGCTGAGCAGCAAAAAGACCCATCAGTAACACCCACCCTTGTCAGAACTCACACCCTGAAAGATAAGAGGAAACTTCAGCAGGTTGTAGGACAAAGAAGGCAAGAGGATTTTCTCAATGCTATATCAGAAATAGATAGAAAAAAATGTCAAACTTGAAAGTTGAAGTGAAAGCAGAGAATAAAACCAAGAAGAATGAACTTCTAGTTAAGACACAGACTGTGGGCCCTAGGGTGTGGTATATGATAACCAATCCCTCAAATATATGTTCTGCAGCAGTTGCCTAATTTGCCATAGCACTACAATCCCACTGAACCTGAAGTGCTACAAATAAAATGTATCAAAGACTAATGTACCAACTGTATATCTCCTTGTGCAAGAGCCCATGGGTATTTTCAGCATTCTCCAATTATGTTGCTGGTCTGGTTTTTTCCACGTCAAAAAACAATTACAAAACACAGGAAAATAAGCTGGAAACAGACACATGTCTTCAGAATACACACATCTGACTTGCAGAGCTGCCATGCACAGGAAAGGTGGGCATCTATCCAGTGTGCACCCACCTACCTTGCCAGGTCCTGCAGGTACACCAGTACTCCCCTGGGGACAAAGGTGTGATACCAAGAGAAAAAACAGAGGCATTGGCATCACATTTTAGCAGTCTCAGTTTTCCTGCTGAGCACTGGAAGGAAGTAGTCAGTGCAGGAAGGGGAATGAATGGCCAGAAGGACGCATGGTCTAGATGCTTCAGTGATGACAATTGCTGAGCTGCCAACCCTCATGGGACAATTGCACCCCATGAATACTACACAGAATCAAAGGAAAAGGAAAGTGTTCCCAAAGGAGAAACTGTGGGTGTGAATGAAGACATATGCATGTGTTTTGCATGTTTTAAATCACCTTGATGACAATCAGTGAGCACATTTCAGTGTCAGGCCCTTAAAATATCTCCACTGCATGTATAAAAACTGCCATGTTCTAACCAACAAGGCAAATGGGAAGAAAAATAATGGGTTGGAGCAACCCAGATGCTACCATAGGATGTCCTAAGCTACCAAACTCATCAGGAAGAAGTACTAAAGGTGATTGGATTCTAATTTTTAAATACTTCCACAAAAGCATAAGAACCATGCTAAATGGATTTCTCTCTCCTTATGGCACAGACACGTACCAAGAAGTTGAAAGAGTGGAAGCACAAACTAGAGTCATATTAAAATCTAAGGACATGATCTCAGCTGTGGGCATGATTCATCTTTGGAACAGGCTGTCAAAGGAATAAGAGGATTCTCTTCAAATCAAGATTTTCCTCCAATTAAATAAAAAGGAAAGGGGAAAAAAAAAAAAAAAGCATTGAATACAAGTTACTGGGAATTCTGAGCTAAATCCTATGGCTTGAGTGTACAAGACCTTGGGAATACAACCCTTTACCATTTAGACCGGGTTTTCTAGAGGTCCTTCTCTTTTAATCTCTCTTCTAAAGTTGCATCATGGTATCATCTCATGCTGTTCTGTGACTGTGCCAATATTTTTGCAAAAGAAACTCAATGTTGGTTTGAAAATTCCAAAGCCAAAGAATCTGCCGTATTACCAGGGGGATTTATTTTAGTAGCTACTAAACAGCTGCCAGCCTGGATTGGCATAACTACAGCTATGCTGCTGCCAGAAGTCTCTTCCCATGGATGTGACCCTGGCCATCATCCATCATCCATTCCTGCTTAAATCTGTTCTCAAATAAACTAACCAGACAGAATTCCTAAAGCCTCAAAAGTCTTTCAAGGCATGTGACAACACTTCCCAGTACTCCAGTTCATTCCTGAAGCTCTTTTCCACCTCCTCACAATTTATCAAATTCTTTTCCTGAACTTCAAACACCAAGCCTGAAATGACGTATTCAAGTAATGACCTTGTTTGAATATAATTTGAATTATAGTGCCAGAACAATATCCATTCTTACTCAAAAATACCATACCAGCACAGATAAATACCAAACCGTTCATAAAAAGAACCAAAACAAACAAAAAAGCCCACAAAAAAAAAAAGCAATAGATTTCATATCCTTTATAGATTAGACAGGAACTTATAAACAAAATGTGGAAAAATTTTCACCTATGTGTACAGGGATAAACTGGGACTTCTGAGAGCATCAGCTTCACACCCCTGGTCTGTCCATGACTCCCCATATGCCCTTTGTAAAGGTGTTTTTGCATTTTGCAGATTGTACAATTTCCATGATGCGGAGTACTGAAATTAAGACTATCTGGTAGCTAGTCACACCGTGAAAAGTGGTTTCAACTCTTTCTCTAAGGAATGGTGGCTTGTATTAGCTGTTACTCAGGGATATGTTGACAGCTGCTGGTTTATTTCTGAACATTTGTATTTAGAAGTCCAAAAGTAATGTTCACATTCAAGGAGGCCAAACTTACACCACAAAGAGTTAAGGAGAAGAGATTGTGTATGACCAGTAAGCTAAAAGTCATTCATGTGAAGATTGCAAATAATGAAATTATCAGGTAAAGAAACAGAACAGACATTTTAAAAGTTATATTTACTAAATAAATTGAGTCTGATTCACCATTACATTACACAGTACATAATTGCTCATGTTTCCAAGTTCACATCTCTTATCATTACAAGAAAGTAAATAATAGCTTCAAATGAGATCTGAAATTAACTTCAGTGTTGGAAAACATTCAAGTTCTTTCCAGCCTCATCTAAACATTTCCCTCTCAAGATAATAACTTTCCTATCTGTTCATAAAAGTTTGTAAACATTTAATTCAAAATCAAATCTGGAATGCTTATGTTTTTGAAAGTGTTTTCTTCAGGGGAAAAGAAATAGGAAAAGAAAAAGAGAAGCATGAAACTCGTGTAAAGATCACCACATTGAAACAAGGTCAAAGTCAATGGAGCACAGTTAGCCCAAGAGTCAAAACCTGTTGAAAAGGAAGAGGGAGGGAAGATTAAGCAAAATGTGTAAATAGTGGCTCAGCAAGCACCATACACAGGAAAGCTGAGTCAACCCATAAAATCTTTAACTTCCACACCATAAATACCCTGGCGCGTTTGGATAAACCCTTGCTTCTCACAGTTCAGTGTGCAAAGGAAGTAAAATACCTGTTGTAGGGCAACCCACAAGCTGTCTGTGCCCTTCTTCCCTCTGCAAAACGAGAGGAGATTCCTGCTAGACCCTTCATGAGTGTTGGCCATCACATTCAAGGAAGTACTGGTCTGTCTTCCACTTTATTACCTGGATATTAAGGAACTTCAAAATGCTGGAGGAAGGGATGCCACCCAGAGCGACCCTGATATGCTCGAGAGGTGGCCAATGCCAAACTCATGAAGTTCAATAAAGCCAACTGCAAGGTCCTGCACCTGGGTTTGGGCAATCCCAAGTACAAACACAGATTGGGTGGAGACTGGATTGAGAGAAGCCCTGAGAAGGATTTGGGGTGCTGGTTCACACTCAACATGACCCAGCAATGTGCACACGCAGCCCAGAAATCCAACCATATTTCAGGCTGCATCGTGACCAGCAGGTCGAGGAGGTGATTCTTCCCCTCTACTCCACTCTAGTGAAACCCCACCTGCAGTGCTGTGTTCAGGTCTGGAGCCCCCAACACAAGAAGGATGTGGACCTGTTTGAGAGGGTCCAGAGGAGGGCTATGAAGATGCTGAGAGGGCTGGAGCATCTCTTCTATGAAGACAGGCTGAGAGAGTTGGGCTTGTTCAGCCTGGAGAAGAGAAGGCTCCAAGGAGACCTTTGAGCAGCTTCCAGTACATAAAGGGGCCTACAAAAAATCTGGAGAGGGACTTTTTACAAGGGTCTGTAGTGATAAAACAAGGGAGGAATGGATTTAAGATGAAAGAGGATAGATTTAGTTTAGATGTTAGGAAAAAGTTCTTTACTGTGAGGGTGGTGAGGCCCTGGCACAGGTTGCCCAGAGAAGCTGTGGCTGCCCCATCCCTGGCAGT
>JBCJKH010232682.1:0-55711 GCA_039877255.1 Loriculus beryllinus
CTTTTATTGAGTAGAAGACAGTTTTTGGTTCTAATTATGTTCTCTTTTCTTTTAAAAGGAGGAGGAGACTTTTCTTTGAAAGGATGGGGACTTTATTTATTTATTTATTGATAGATATTATATGTAGTGGAAATAAGCATTTTGGAATTTGGGACATTAGTGTTCGTGCACTAATAGCCCTTTAGAATTATAGTCTGACAATTATGTGTCCTGAAGAATGTTATTTGTTCTAAAAGGTTGGAGTGTACTGCCAGTTCTTAATTTCATGTATCTGTCTGCATGGTGTCCCTGCCCCCTTCCACCTGCTCACGAAGGTTAACAGCCACCCAGGCCATTAAAGGAGGTCAGGTCTCCACAATAGTCTTCAGCAATGGTGAAATCCAGTTAAGGTATTTAAACCTGTTGTTTCCTCAGGTTTATTAGGTTCTGAATTTGATGATAAAAAGAAACCCAGAAGCTCTGCCTATGTGAAGGGAAAAAGAACAAACTGTAATCGTTTGGTGGAAGTAGCACGTGTCTACTGAGCACTCGGATCTGCAGAAATTGGTTTTGTGATAGAGAGTATTAAGTTAGAGTAATAGGGGATGGTAGTTCATACAAAATGCTTGTTCTGACAATTTTAGGAATAAATGTTTAAATTAATGATGGCTTGGAAAGGTCACACAAATGTAAATTAGCCAAGACTAGTGTGTTTTTTATACCGCACTTCAGTATAAATGAAAAATTTATTTTGAAAGGTAAACATATTTGAGTTAACTTTCCATCTCATCTTCATGGAGTAATTCTCATAAATGAAAAAATAGCTGTATAAAACAGCTGTATAAAACCAGAAGTTTGTGAGTAGTAAAATAAGCTCTAGTTTACAAGGAATTCATTAATTTGGTAGACCTTTACAGGTTTGCTTCTTAACACCTCTTTTTTATACTCCTGAGGCTGCAGAATGGCAGCAATCTGACTCTTTCACTAGAGTGTGTGAGATAGGTAAATCAGACTTTAAAATTATGGTTCTCTATGCCTAAAGTAAATGACATAATATTAATTGAATAATTCTCTATATGTATAATAAACTTATTATCACATGATAATCAAGCAATTAAATATAGGGCAACTGCAGCTTTACCCTAGAATAAGGGTATCTTATGAGCTACTTGCTTTCATTTGGTAGTATTGGCTGTTTACAGTCCTTCAGCATGTCATCAGCTCCAGTTTCTTTTTCTTTTTTCTAGATAGAAAGCTCACCTTGTAAAAATGGGTATAGGTATGTAATATTGAAGCAAGAACATAGTTTCTTAGGGGATATCTTTGACACTTGAAATCACATATGCATAAGCTGCCATTGGAGTTGGACTTGGTCTGTTTTGCAGCGTCCTGTTGCAATGAATGAAATATTGAAGCAGCAATCGCAAGTCCAACTGTGCAGTCCCTCATCTTGCCTTTAATGTAATTGCATGGCAGTCTCTCTTCTGTTTCAACAACAGCATGGGCTGTAGATCAGTAATGTGTGGGGAGTGGCTGTGCATTTTAAATACTGCTCCGAGGGCTGTAAAGCTGTGGGAGACAGAGACTTATTGCTCAGGTGGTGTGCTCCAGTGGGTTCCGAGGAGCAGCTCTGTCAGGTGTGTACCACTGTGAGCATCACATATGCTTGGACAGGCTTAAGGCAGGATGAGGAAACGGTCAACTAGATTTGCAGCTTCAGATCACACTTTTCTGTACATGTAACCACTTGTAAATATTGAATCATTTACAGTCTAATTCTGCGTTAATGAGCAAAGACTGGCTTCCTGGTGTTACACTGCAGTTTGTCCCTCAAAGTCAATACAAGGGAAGCAGGTAGGGATGTTCAATTAAAGTAACGATATTTTATAAATTGATTATTGATTAAGTCGGCATGATAGTGGGCTAGTTACAACCTTGTGATAAATGTCTGCAATTATGAGTGCCTTTGTTGACGGCATGACCTGAAATTTAATAATAGAGTTCCAGTTGGTTTATATAAATTGCAAGTTGGTTTAAATTATCACAAATAGGTCCATAACACATCAGTTCCTAGACTAATGAACCATACATCCTTGTCGACTTCGGTAATGTTTTGACAGTTTTTGCCTCAGTGCCTTTGAATTACAAGGGTGTAGAGATGTATTGCTTACTGCTACAATAGGTCTCTCCCTCAGGATATGGTAGGTCATGTTTGCTGAATCGGAATTGGTTAACGAAGGAATGACATGTTCTATAATGCTTTAAAAGAAGGTTACAATTGGTTTTTATAGTTGTAATTGCAGTATTTTTTTTTACAAGGGGAAAGATATTAAAAGAATGACATTTTTCAATTTCATACATTATTTAACTTTTCTGAAATCACACTTTCAAAGTTCTTAAAATATAAAGGATTTATATAGCAGTGTGATTAATTCTAAGACGGTAGAAAACTGCTTTGGATCTTCCCCTCACAAACAAAACTGGAAAGCAATTTGGGTTTTAAATTTGGGCTCTCTTTTCCTTCTCACTAATGAATATATTCTGTGATTAAAACACATGCAGCAACTGTCTTACATAATTTACTTGTTTGAGTGTGTCCTATCAGTTAACCTTGTTTAGTTTGGGTGTTTTTCATAAATAACATTTTTTTTCTTCCAGATGTTTTTCCTGTGACTGCTTTTCTAAAGTTGAAAAAAAGCCTGTGCTACTGAACGTGTGATCTTTTTTACGGATTTTCTATTGTTTCCTTGAATTTGTAGGAGGTAAACCAGACAGACAAAGGAAGGGAGTTTCAGTGAATGACAGATGATACTGATATGAAATATCTAGATTTTCTTACACTTTCTATTTTACCCCCTATTTTGGAATGCTATAGTGGTGCTTAAATGAATCTTAAAAGACAAAAGATCAGATTTCTGATGAGGGTGGAGTATTATTTGGTGTGTTGGAACCATTACATTGCTTTATTACTATATTATGGAGAGAAAGGGAAGGCTAGTTTTATTAAACATTCTTACCTTCTGAAATGGAGACTGCAAATTTACCCGTGGTATTTCTAAGAGCAGAAGTGATAATGAAAGTGTCCTTCATGGAAAATTGTGACTCTAATGATTCTCAGGATGTTTTCTCAAGGTAGGGTTGTATTTGAGCTTAGCATTTAAATGATTCATCATCATTAAGTTACTCATAGGAACGTTTGGGAGTAATGATCTTGGGTGCTGTTGCCCTTTGTTCATATCTGATCACATTTATGACCTCTGATTAATGACTGTTGTGAGTGCTGGAAAAACGGGAGAACTCCTGTGAGTGAGGTGATGCCTCCACTCTGTTGTCTTGCTTCCTTGTGGAAGCTGAATATAACATCGGACCGGTTGTATCCTTAGTCAAAGTCAGTTATATGATTTTCAGAATAGGCATAATAGTCCATAACATGGACCATAATCCCTATCACTGCCCATTCTAAAAGTGTAATTATTTGCTCAATCGTCCATTATTGTATCTCTGGATTCATTATCATATAATATGTTAAGGTCTTAAAGATATAGCTCATGGATCATCGCCGTTCAGAGCTCCCTGACAGTCTATTAAGTAAATGCAGATAAGTCAGGATTAATTTTTTTCCCTTTGAGAGTGATAGTGCTCTAGATGAAACACCTCTTAGATCTCTTCAAGCTTATAGTGCTGAGGAAACATGTATGTAGAATGCAAAAATGCCCTGTAGTATCTTGTGAACAGTAATGAGGTTTTGAAAAGGAGTGAGAACTAAGATGGCTCTTGCATGTCCACCCAATAGAGGACACTAGAGAAGAGTGTTTTCTACAGTTTGTGTATGTTTAATTTTTTTCTGTTTTTTAAAGCCATGAAGCCATGCAGGACATCTTACAGGCTGTAGCTGTTTCTGTGTTTTGTCATTGCACTGTGTGCCTGATGCAGGTCAGTGTCTGAATGGTACAGAAGAAAAATCATGCAGTTCTTCAACTTTCTCATATGCTTAGCCCAGTCATCTTTTATGCATTTCATCTTATGGTATAGAGAACTTGTAAAATATATGTCATGGAGTGCTTACAAGGAAAAGCCTGTTGGGCTGAAGTCTTTTCTTCTTAACCAATAGAGACTTCCTGCTCGAGAGCGTTTGCAGTTACATTTAAGACCCCCCACAAAGGAATGGTAAACTGTGCAGGTGAAGTGATTGCAGAGATGATGCCATTTTGGCTTTGTTCCTGTGAAAGAAGAATTTTTGACGTTGCTTTGTCTGTAAGAGATTCAGGATCCCGACCGAGACATTGTTCAGTTATGGTAAATAATTGCAAATTATTCAACTGAAATGAAGCTGCAGATGAATTCTAAGATTGAAGAATGCGCAGTGCATGGGTTACTGCACTTGGACAAACTCTGCAGTGGTTGACTTTTTACCAGTTTCCTAAAGCTTTTTACCTAATGTATGATCTGTATACTTGTCCTAATTTAAATAAGGATGAATGATTCTCAATTAGGGGCTTAGTTCTTCAAACAGTACTTTTATCTTTCTTGCACTCAGTGGAGATAGGACCTGGGAGGAATAATTTCTGGTCTTTTTACAACTTCCAGACAAATGCAGTCATGCTGTTGACAAAAAGCGTATGCTTTCACTTCACAAGTGGCTTTTTGCTATGTAGAAAATAGCTTGTCTTGCTCTGCTATCCCTTTCACTTCACTTTGATAAGAAAGAAAGGCAAAGCAGACAGCTGAACTAGTTCTCACAAAGATTGATATCTTCATAAGAAACATTAATCTCAGGCCACTTTCTCATCATCTTGTATAGGAAGCGTAAATGTAACCACTATCACTAATTCATAGTTTGGGAAATGCCGTTTCCATGGCTGATAACATGTAATAATTCTGGAAAACTCAAACTGTATTGTCACTGCATTATACTACTAATAGCACATATTTGCTTGGTACCTAAGGTAATGACTGAGAGCTTGATCTAATCACACATTTGGTCCATGCCAGGTGCTCATACTCCATTGTGAATTGTTCAGTGGTTCTGTCTTTGTCTCATGTGCCCAGGGCTGTGCCCTTGTCTTGTCAAGCTACTTGCTTGAGGGAGAGTATATTTCTCTCAGAAGAAATTCCAGAAAACTGTTAAAATCCGACTAACAAAAATACCCTAAAAAAAATCAGCACTCACATGGCCTTGTCTCTGTTCTTTCTGGAACATGGAGAGGATGCAGATAGCTGTAGGAATCACCAAGCTAAAATGTATAGAGATGCTGAACTGTGGCTGTTAGGTGAGTGCCTTCAGGACTCTAGGCCACAGATTGCTATTTCAGGCATTCCTATGTACTCGGCACACTTGTGTCATCATGCTGGTATTGTATAAAACAGTTCATTTTAGTTAAGTATTAAATCTGAAACCTCAGACAAAAAAAAAAGACACCCAAACTTTTGCTGTTGACAGTTCTTTTGTCGTTAAGGGACAGTGATCATGCTTGATTCAGCAAACACTTTTACTGTGAATTCCCACACCACCACCCAGCCTATCCCACTATTCTTAAACTGCAGGTTATTTTAAGTATATTGTATTTAAATTGCAGAACATTTAAGACATTTCAGACATGTAGAATTAGCTTGGACAGTATTGAAGGTCACTCTATAAAGAACTAACCTGTAATAACAGTTGTATAATCTACATGTCTTTTTATCTAACTAATATATCTGATTATGATGTTATTAACAGGTATTTATCCCTTCTTGTACTGACAATCATGCTGTGGTACTTCAACCCTTGTATTTTAAACATGTACTTTGTAAAAAAAGTTTTGTTAGAGCAAGCATAAGATTTGTTTGGTTATTCTTATCTAGTCAAGTTTGAATGCGTTTTATTTGCCATAAATCTTCCTTGAAATTAAGCTTTTCTGTTGTTTGTTTTGTAACGCTGTAATAATCACTGACGTGGTGATAGATGAACAAAAATGCTGAAGCCATAGTATTCATTTATTATACAAAATTTGGGAGAAGATGGATTTAGACAAAGAGATTCAAGTCATCCTAGCGTTACAATTTTTCACTTAATCATAGCATTAAAGGTTTCTGATATTCTAGTAGCTCCTTAAAACAGTCATGCTCTTCCTTGTGGGCTAGGAGCACACAGGCAGTCCTCCTTCTGAGTATCTTTTTTGATTTTATTAATGAGTATCAACAGTGTCATGTGGAGACCAGTGACGAGTGGCATTCTGCAGGGGTCAGTCAGTACCGGGACCACCGCAGTTTAACAACCTTGCTGGTGATGTTGACAGTGGGATTGAGTGCACCTTCAGCAAGTTTGCTGATAGCACCAAGATGTGTGGTCCAAACACTGGAGTGGGAGGGATGCCATCCAGAAAGACCTTGACAGGCTTGAGTGGTGGGCCAGAGCACACCACGAGGCCAAATGCGAGGTCCTGCATCTGGGTTGAGGCAACTCCAAGTACAAAATTCAGCTTGGGCGAAAATTAATTGAGAGTAACCCTGAGGAGAACAGGGTTACTGTCAATAAGAATCTCAACGTGACCTGACAGTGTGTGCTTGCAGCCCAGAAAAAGCTGGCTGTATCCTGGGCTGCATCAAAAAGAGCATGACCAGCAGGTGGAGAGAAGTAATTCTACCCCTCTACTTTGCTCACATAAGACCCCACCTGGAGTACTGCCTTTAGCTCTCTGGCTCCCGACATGAACAGGATGTGGACCTGTTGGAACAAGTCCAGTGGAGGGCCAGGGTGACAATTAGGGGACTGAAGCACCTCTCCTATGAAGATAGGTTGAGAGAGTTGGTCTTGTGCAGCCTAGAGAAGGCTTCAGGGAGACCTGATAGCAGATTTCGAGTACCTAAAGTGGGCCTATAAGAAAGTTGGTGAAGGAATTTCCACAAGGGCAAGTAGGGATAGAACAAGACGAAATGGGTTTAAACTGAAAGAGGGTAGATTTAGTTATTAGGAAGAAACTTTTCACTATGAGGGTGGCACAGGTTGCCCAAGGAAGCTGTGGCTGCCCTATCACTGGCAGTGTTAAAGGCCAGGTTTGATGGGGCTTTGAGCAACCTGTTTTTCTGGAAGGCAGCTGAAACGAGATGATCTTGAAGGTCTCTTCCAACCCAAATTATTCCATGATTCTGTGTTCTCCTCCTGCTATACATAAATGGAAAGACAGATCATAGGAAATGTGAAAGCAATCACTCTTTTCCACTCCTTGGTATGGTCTCAGCTAGAGTTGTGTCCTGTCTCTCAAAGTAACCTGAGCCATAACTCCAAGCTCCACATTTTTTTTTCTTTTGGAGAAGTGCTTTGAGTATTTTCTATCACGAAGTTCTTTGAGTATCTTTTTATTTGTTAGTAGCTATTAATTATTTAATAAGCTGTTTGCACAGTTTAATTCATATCAGAATTTTACAATTGGATACATGTCTGTAAATAGCACATGCACTTGTTCACAAATTATTTGAATACCAAGGCAATTGGTATTCAAAACAATTGTTTTGTGAAGGATAAAACCTAAATCCGTCAAGATAATATGTAAAAAGAAAACTGCAGATAGACTCCCTGCTGCTTCTCTTATGAAAAATCTAAGACCAAACAGAAAATGACAGCACATAATTATAACAAAATAGATCTATTTGTCAGGAGTTCTGTGGTGAAATTTTGTTATTGGCAGTAATAACAGTATAAACGTTTAGGTTCAGCTGAGGGCATGGAGTATTATTCACATGGGGTCAAAAAGTCCCTGTACAGTTCTCTATGAAAGAAGCATTGCTTTAAAAAGAAAAAAAAACAAAACTGCCAGGCTATTGAACAATGTTATGTTGCTATTGTGTCATTTATTATTTTTTTTTTCTTAAGACCTATTTCTGCCTAATCTAAAGTGTTTTCCAGTCTGAAGTAGTTCTACAGAACTACAGAACTAGTAGTTCTACAGAACCATCTTCCAAATGTGTTTTCTAATCTAAATTTTTAAACTGCCTTTATAAGTACTTAAACACACATTCTACAGTTCATTTACTGATTATTCCTGAAGCTTTGTCTTGAATCTTTGAACTGAGTAGAATAAATTCACCAAAGAGTTCAGAAAGTGAAAAGTGTTTAGTAGATGGCTGGCTCCTAATGGGTACCAGAAAAAACAGGAATGAAATAAGGTATTGATATGGAAGAAGAGGTATAATGTGGTAGCTTGATAAATTGCCTTTGAAATATGAAAAAGATAGGCAGAAAATTCTGTACAGTGGTCCCTCTCCTGAAAAAGCAGAGTTGCAGCTGGGCTCTGAGGGTCTGGGGTGGTATGTGAGCCTGGGTTTGCTCAGAGCAGCTCCATGACCCAGCCCTCAGGTGGAGCTGGTGTGAAGAAATGCAAGTTGTGGTATCCTGACTTCAAAAGGTGCTGGGTTTAACAAACGAAACTGCATCCATTGCACTGTAAATGCGAAATGTGCATAGCTGTGCATATATGTACACCTCTTTTGTATAGCATGGGATCCCTTCTATTGAGGATCTTAGTGCCGAAAACATGCAGGCTTTGCAGTAGCAACTGCTTATGTCTGAAATTCAGCTGGTTGACTTTTGGATTTCTGTGTGTCTGTGCAGCATGAAGATGATACAACTGTCACGTTTGTACAGCTGTCTCAAGTGGTAATTTTGTAATTAGATGAAGCATAAGAACAATAGTTCCTTATTGCATACCTTTAATTTACTGTACCTAACATCATTTCTCTACCCTGTAATTATATTTCCATTCTATAGATCCTGTGATACTTTTTAAAGCTGTTTGTGTCTGAAAATGAAGTTATGACATCTGTGGTGTAGTCTTCCTCCAGAGACCTAAACTTACCTTTAAGAAGGAGATAAGAAAATAGTAAGATTTTAATGTCCAAAAAGTATTTGTTTATTTGAAGGAGACTGAATAAACACAGAGACACCTAGCAAAGTAAACAATACCAGGAAGCAGAAGTGCAGATAAAATGTAGAGAAAGTTAAGAAAACTTTGGTGGAGTCTCAGATGAGTTTAGATTCTGTAAAAACTTCACATTACCGTTAAATATACTGCTTGATAAAAGGATTAGAAATGATGAACAGGCATTACAGACATTCCAGAGTATTGTGTGGTAAATATTGCTCATCAGCGCCAGTAAAAAGTGTTAAAACCATTTAGACTACTGTGCCTGTAAGCAATCTGTTAAACAGTCCGTTGAATTGCTTGTCAGTAAACCAGCTATTAAGAAATCATTAATCTTTTAATGAGTGACATTAATGTAAAATATGTTTGAGTCTCCTTATGCTGATGTTAAATGGGGCTTTTTTGTTTTTTTTTGAGATTTTATTTTTTGCCCTCCAAAAAGCTAAGAAAAGCCAAATGTGCAAGAGTCAACAGCTTACAGTTTTGTCTTGTCTGTTAAAGTATCTATTGCCTTTATTACCGGTAGGTTTACTGTCGTGACGTGGGAGTCACGGATGACACGCAAACGATCGTTGTGATCAAGCGATTGCCAAAATTTTATTCACAAATAGCAGTAGCTTTTATAGTTTACAGAACTAGCTGATGTAATTAATAGAGGTTCTGATTGGTTCAAAAGTGCTGTCCACACATATCTTTGAAGCAGCTAATAGGCTACCTAAAAACTGTCCATTCTCTAGTTTTTGCACACATCTTCCAGTTTCCACGTCTCGCTCCCACATCCTGTTAACCTTGAGCAGACGCCAAGTTTCTTGTTCTACTTCACGTAGCTGTCCTTCAGTAACGTAAAGGTAGGCCTTGCAGCCTGTGTAACTTGAGTTCGGGCCTTGCAACTTAACTCAGAGTTTGGCTAAGACCAAACAGCTGGGATTGTTCACGTCCATTGTTCAGCTGTATTCCTCAAAACCGTCATCTCCTAAGGCTAAGACGTCTGGGTTGGTCACAAAATGTCCGCCGTTCCTTAGCCAATCCACAGGTTTACTGCTTCATAAGGTCTGTTAATTGTTTTACTACAATACTAAAGAAGTATGCTTATTGTCTGGGGGAAAAACATGGGGAGAGGGAAGGCATATCAGCCTATAGTTAAGTAAGTTGAAAACAGCTCACAGCCAAAGGGCTGTAACTCAACCAGAAATGAATATTGTAGCACTTGGAGAGCGTTTACCTTTGCAGTCATTTCTCGAAGGAATGCAATAAAAACATTTCCAAAACACAGTTACTGACACACACTTCTAATCAGTTTGCGTTTTCTCAACCTACTTCGTTGCAAATTAAACCAAAGTTAAAAGGATAACCTACCTTAACTCTTTTAAGACATATGCATGTCTATTTTTTCCCCTTAAAATAATTTCTACTGTCTGGAGTTTCTGTTTCTTTGGTTGTTTGCTACCCAACTTCTATAGCCTCCTGTCTGGTAGTGTGTCAATAAGGAGCTATCAAGCCTGGGAAATGTGGTTGGAAATTCAGTAAAAATGAAATGTGAATTGGGGTGGAGTGGTTGCAATGAAGAAGCTGTTTCACTAAATGACCAGTGCTCTCTACTGAAAGTGTGATATTTTTACATGCAAGCGGTTTGCAGGGCTATTTGTGTTGCCTTCAGTAGGAAATGGCCAAACTTATAAGGGAATTGGAGATTCAGAAAAGTTAAAATATCTGCTAAACTGCCTGACTTCATGTCTGCTATTACCATTGATTGACCAGCAGAGAAGTCCAGTGTAGGGAAATATGACAGTGAGATGACATGAGAGGAAATGTTTTTCCAGTTAGGCATGACCTCGTAATTCATGAATGGCAGTAAGAAGTGCGATTACAAATTAATTACGTGGGGACATCCTGATCAGTAGGAGTTGGTTTTAATGAAGTTCTAGCCACTACAGAATTCCTAAGCTTAGAAGAAATGTATTTCATATTGCAGTTCACCCTACAAAGACAAAAAATTGAGGTAACTTGTATTGATGCAGTTACAAGCTGCTTTATTTATCCATTATATATCTTGCAGATAAGGCTTGGGTTTTTAAAAACTACTTTCTTATAGACCTGATTTCAGCCAATAGGATTCATACCTGAATCTTTGTTCAAAAATGCATCAGATTTTTGGTTAAATGATTGCTTAGCTGAGATTTAGCTTCCAATAGAGATCTTTAAGGATACTGAAGCTTGTAATGTACTCTGACATGACTGCAAAACCCTCCGTAGACTGGAAGAACTGCAGTATTTTCACAGCAGAATTTGATTTTTACTGGACATGATGTACAGGAAAATTGTTATGTAAATGCAGCTTTTCCTCCTGATAAAGACAATGAAAGCTCCTTGAAATTTAGCCTAGAAATATGCAGTGTTTTATTTGAAGTTATTTGCTCTCTCAGATAACTTTGAGGTGCATATTTCTTTCATGAAAACCTCAAGGTAGACAGTAATGCAAGCACCACCAGTTTTTTTTAAGATAAGAGGTGAAACCACTCCAAGACCAAGCAATAACAATGCTATGGATGGTTGGAGACAATGGGAAAATAATGACAAAAGCTATATAACTCTTTATACTGCCATACTGGCAAAAAGATAAAAGGATCAGTACTAAGGGCCTACACCTTGTTGGTGCCTCTTGAGTGTTTGGGAAATGTCAGTACAGATGCTGTTACCCAGTCCAGGTTCTTCCAGGATGGAAATGTGTCTAGTAGCTTTGCTACTTGATCAGGTTTTGATGTCCTGTGGCTTTAGCCAAAGAAACTCTAAAAGTAATGTGTTCAGTCAAGTTACTTATATCTGACACTTGAAGTAGTGGAGAATCAAGGTCTTTAGCACTTCTGGACTTGGCATTCTAAATCAAGCCTAGAGGTTGCAATCTGTAGTCATACGGAGGGGTTGTGAGATTCACTGAGTAATGCAAACCAGATAAGCTTTGTTTGAGCTCGTGAACATGGTTAATGTTGTAAGCAATAGCACAAAAATTCAAAGGCGTCTTACTATGAATTTTGATCTTAAGCCTATTTTATGTCTGCTTGGAACATTTTTTTTTTTAAGAGTGAAACAGCTCTGAGGATGCCTGTCTAGCATCTATGTTAGGCCTGGGGATCCAAGGGCATGTTGCTGGCTACCTTTCAGTCCTCATGAAGCTCCTTTGCTGCTCAAAGTGTTGTGCTATAGCCATGTGGGCTCCTGGCAGTGGCTGCAGGTGGAGGAAGGCAGCATCTCGAAGTGAGAAAAGGTGCTGTGCTGGTTTGTGTGCCTGGGCTACTGAGATGATCAGGTACAACTTTTCTAAACACTCTGAGTGTGACCCTGACTGTCAGTGCTTGGGAACATGTCTTAGATTGTCCTTTGATGGCCCTGAACAATGTTACTTTTGCTGATAAAACCAAGACATACTGACATTTAGATGTCATATTTGATCCAGATAAATGCTGAGGGGAAAAATATACCTATAGATGTGTGTGGAGAGATGTGCTTTGAATTTGTGACATTTGCATTCTCCAAAGGGGTAAGAATATCTTGCTGTAATTATGTGGTTCACCAACTGGCCACCGCTTGTGGGGCTCACCTCACTCGTGGCTGAATTTGGGGACCTGTACATTAATTTTAACTCTGATGACATCTGGCTGTAATGTTCCTTATTGTCGCTGCATCCAAGGAGGTCAGGCCTAATGATATGCCAGGAACTCTGTGACAGTTTGCATACAGACATCGTTTACTCAGGTCTCAGCACTGCCATTCGCAGAAGATGAGGAGGTATTGAACTGTCAAATCAAGACTGAGCAGGTGACAGCTGATGCATTTGAGATCAGCTGCCTTCATGACTGATTTAGTAAACCCAACTGAAAGCAAGCAGGCTTTTTCTCCTTCAGTATTATGTTCTTTAAAAAAAAAAAAGGTGAAGCTGTGAAAATGTGTATTTTTATTTTTAAACACTACCCTTTATACCTTCTTTTCATTTTGAAACCTTTAAGTGCAAAAATGATACAGGATGCAGGATCTGAGAGGGTTTTTCATATGGAATGAATTGAGGCAGAGAAATATTTTTAACCTTTCCACAGCTATATAGCAATTTAACATCGTACTTTCAGTCAATCACTCTACCTGCTGTCTTCTGTGTATCATACAACTCCTTTAAATAGGTAATGCTCAAAATAACGCAGACAAGCAACAACATGAAGAAACATATGCAACAAATGTAACTGTGTTTCCTTCTCCTTTCTAAGTAATTAATTCCTAATTTTGGTAGCATTGATTAAAAACTGAAAGTATACCACAGCATGTGTATTTCATAGAATAGTCAGCTCAGGGCAACAACTATTTCAGAAAACACGCTAAAGTTCTAACAGGCAATGAGTACAATGGAGTGCAGAGTGTTGTCATTGCAGATTGATCCTCATAGAGCTTATTATTGTGCCATGGTAGAATTAAGTTGTCTCGTGTGCAGAGAGATGTGTCCAGTCTTTTCTGATTGGTAACATTAACATTTGAAAGTCTTACTGGAGATTTTAAGTGACAAGTACTTTTCATTCCATCACTGGCTTTCAGGATCTCCTTTTGGGAGAACTGCATAGGCATAAAGATGGAGGTAAGTTTTGTACGTGTCATTTTGGTGGCAGCATCCAGTTGCTCAAATCATTTTTGTCTCCTGTGCCTACTGGTATGCAAAAAGACAGGGATATGGGAAGAGATTTCTTGTCTGCGCCTCTCCTCTGCTTTTTTTATGGCTGAAATATTCCCCTCTGGAAAGCTATGACATTGATCTTTGTAGTCATGGGAATGCTGCTTTGTCTGCTTTAGATACCAGGGAAATACCGTGGTTAATGTGTACCTTGAGTTCAGGAGAAAAATATTTTTGTCAAGAGAACTTCTTGCAGATTTTCTTAAACACTTAAAATGTAGAGAAGCTGATATGCAGAGTATGCTTTTCTTAGTGACTTGATAATGCAGTGCTTATGTTTGTTTCCTGTATCTTGTATTGGTTTTGAGAAATCGTGTTTATTTGGTGATTGTGTTTTAGGGTTTGGTTTGGGCTTTTTGTTTGTTTGAGGTTTTTTTGGTGGGCTTTTTTTTTTTTTCAGTTTCTGGGTTGTTTTTTTTTTTTGGTTGGGTGGTTTTGGGTGGTTTTATTTGTTTGTTTGTTTAATTTTTGCTTGGGTTCTTTTTTTAACTTGGGTTTTTTTTTTTTTCAATCTGTTGAAAACTGTGGAAATTGGGGCACTGGAGCAATGAGTAAACTTGATGAATATAATGGTTAGAGATGTACAAAATGGTCTGCGTCTCTTTTACTTTTCTTCCTCTCCTCCTCCCTCTCTCTCCCCTCTCCCCCCAAAAAAAACCCCAAAAAATTCACAAGCTGAAAAGTGAAGTATTTACGTAAAAGTTATGTAGATTATACTCTTTCTTCATCACCAGTGCAGCTGGGACTGCAGTGTTTTTAGTAGTGACTGCCGTTTTCCCTCACCTCTCTGTCCTTTTCCCATGAAAATGCCTAGCTTCTCCCAGGAATCACAGGTGTTGCCTTTGGGAGGTCTGATGGAGGGAGGTAACCATTGAGGAGATAGCAGAGCTGCGTTGGATCAGATATGGCAAATGCTAGAAGAAAGTTGATGACCCAGGGAGGTGACAGTACTGTGTGGCTCAGTCTATGTAGCACAGTTGTCTAGTGGCTGTTGATGTTGTTTCCTTGATGTATCAAAAAGGAGAGAAGAGGATTGGTTGCCGAATGCTTTACAAAGCAGATTTAAATATATATTTAAATTTTTATAATTAGCACTACAAATATCTTTAAAAAAGGTAATGAAATCCAAAATACTTCACTACTTCGAGTAAATGTGTACAAGGGAAGGGAAACATCTTTTAAGTCTTTGTTAGAGTAGTGCCTTACAGTACTTGATGCAGGCTCACTTCCCTATATGCTGAAAACTCCATCTTTATTGCAATTTAAGGTTCTATTACTGAATATAGTGATGCAAGACATTTCAGCAGCATGTTTTCTCCACAGATTATGCTACACAGTACTACGCTACGCAGTACTACATCAAAGAAAAAGCCCACCAACCCCATTTGGATTACAGAGAACAACATTATTATTGGGGGATATCTGTGAATTCCTTTCAATAAATTAACTTAACATTGTTTTCACATATATATATGCAATTTTTAGATTCAGTTTCTTTGTAGGCTTCTTTTTCTTTCTTTAAAGTACTCCAAAATATTTCATTTTCTGTTGGTAGGGAAAGCTCCTGCTCCTAGCACTAATATGTTTATTAAAATCCATGCCTGATGCTGCCATACCTGTAGCTACACACTGGACCCCAGATGTCGCCTGACTATTGGTGCCATTGGTGTGTGAAATATGGGGCCAGCAACTAGGGTTCTATCACCTAAATCAGTATGGGAGTCTGATACTGAACTTGAGCCCTGTTACCTTATCATTATTCAGCATCCCTGCCATCCGAGGGAGGAGGTAAACACAGCAGTAAAATGGGTAGAAGGTGCTTTAACAAGGGTTGTTAATAAGAGGAAGGTAGTTTTCATTTTAACAGTGCAATAAATTACACTCCGCCCACCCCCCCTCCAAATTCTCTCCCCTTTCTTCCCCCCATCCCGCTGGTGTGTGCTTTAATACCCAGAAATGCACGCTTGACATCTAGTTATCTGTAGAGAAAGAGTGCATGCCTGGGCTGTGTTTTGATTCCTAGAATAGACAGAGCCAGAGCCTTACTGGGGGGGGGGCAGACTTGTGGGGTGAATGAATGGATGAGGTGAGCTTCCTCTCTTGATATGTTAATTAGCATAGCAATTAGAGACAATGGTCTGCCAAGACTGATGTCATCAAGAGTTGATTCTGAAAGAGAAACTAGTGGATTTCAACTTCCCTCATGTTCTTATTTCTAGACAAAAACAGCAAGACAGTGCAAAAACCAAGGCATGCTAACAGATTGGCAAACCCCGTCAGTACCAGGCATCTGAATGATAGCAATCCCCAGTCCAAGTCATTATAGGCAGTGTTAGCTGTATATGAACTGCAGTCATTCCTTTGCTGTAGGGTAGCTGTTTGTATAGCTCAGCAAAGAAAAATGAGAGAGGAGTTCACTGCATTTGCGGCTAGAAAGACTTATTGAAATCTGGGTCCAAAGTTACCAAGTCACTTCGACCTTCTTGTATTTTATTCTATAGGCTTGGAATTTTCAACCCATTTTGATCTGTGAACCTTTTCCACTGAAGATACAGATTGCTGGGTAGTGGGTTAAAGCCCCACTGGCAATCAGCTTGCATCTTTAATGTTTTCTTTTCAAGTTAACCTTACAGATATCCACAACCTCTGAGTGATTTGCAGAAAGACATTGCTCCTGAGGTACTAGTCAGGTTGAGTTGCACCTAAAGCTGCTAAAAGGTTGAAAATTTTGGCTCAGATATCTGTGTTGTGGGAAGAAAATAGTAGCAGTTTTGGAGAGTTAGTTCTGTTGTCTTTGAAAGTATTTACCTTTTCATTTGCGAATTTTTAGCAAGCTGAGCCTTGGACTCTGTGCTCTAAGTGCCCAGCAATGCTGATGGGAAGGGAAGACCAGAGTTAGCTCTAGAAGAGGCGAATGGGTGATGATGCACACCTCTACAATGTAGGAGCAGGTCACAGACCCTGGAAAAACAGAAATTCAGGTCTTAGTGTGTGATCTTTTGGGAAACCAACAAGTTTTCCATAAGGATTTAGAGCTTCGCTAAAAGAAATGTGTTTCAAGAACTGGTTTTGTTCAGTATTTCCTGATTTCACATTAATTTCATCAAACAACTGTTCACTCTGAGGTCGAAGCTCAGATGTTCCAGGCATCTTAGTATTGGTTCTGAAATTACTGGTTGAAGACCATTTTGTGAAGTAATACGGGGAGGGTACTTGCCAAAGAGAAATTAAGTCCTGGTGGAATAATGAAAAACAAGTAATTCTGTTTATTCAATGAACTGAATTTTAACATTACTGTAGAATTGTGTCAGAAATAAGGGGCAAATAAAGTCAGCATAGGTATCAGCCTGCTAAGTGAACATCAGACTTCTATTTTCTGGATCTGCCGGCTGGCCACAGGCCTTCCTTTGACTCTATGGGTAGGGACAAGCTGGAATTACAGAACATCTGCTTGCTCCAAGATGTTCAACTGCTGCTTAATAGAAACCTTGATGTCTTAGTTGTGTAGTTCTCAATACAATTCTGTTATTTCTTTGACTTCTGGCTGTGTGTGATGACTTCTATAATAAGGAGGAATGGCTAGAAAGCAATGGTAAGCTGTTTTAAAACTTTCATGCATGAGTTGGTACGTGTGCTTGGCATAGATTCTCAAACGTGGTCAAAGGATATTAGTGGCAAGACAAGTGTGCTGGTAATGAGGAGGTGCAGCAAAGAAGTTTGGGTTAGATGATGTTAGGCAAAGCCCTTTAAACAGCATAGGAAGCCACTAGTGTGCATTGTTTGTTTGTTTGCTTTTTCTGTCCATACTTAAACCCTGGTAAAACAGTGTAGTGCCAGACATGTTTAGACTTTTGGGATTGTGAGGAGGAAGCTGGCAGCCAAACATATGAATTTTATCAGCCAGCTTGTTCTTGAACTCTGGGGTCTACATAGGAAAGCATATTTGCCTTTGGATTTTTGGCCAAGGAAGATGGATTGCATTCTTTACACGGCCGAAGGGAAAAAGGCATTCTGTTTAAGGATACCATTTGTTTGATTCTTTTTTGATTGCAGTGTTGCTTTTAAGAGGGAGGAGGAAGCTATGCTGGCTGACATAGGCTTCTTGGAAAAACCTTGTTGCTTCAAACAATGTGGAGCCTGCCAAGTGGTTGAGAGAGGAATGAGACTGAGATACACAGTGTCATATTCTTGGTTTCATGCTTGGGAAACTTTAAAGATCAAGTATTAAAGTAGCTAGCGAGGGCTATAATACAACAGCATTTGGAGGTCTGTATACTGTAAAAACCCTCCATTTTAGTAATGTCAAACTGAAAGCTCCTCTTACCTTATCAGTGTTACTAAAGTTAATAAAGTTCCTGCTATGCACCAGTGTTTATAGAATTAAACAGTATGGATATCTGCTTCTTTGAGTTTGTCAAGGGCTGGAGTCTTATCTTAGTCAAGTCAAGCAAATCCATGGACTCACTGGAAATCACAACAGTAATTATTAATTAACAGTAATTATCACAGTGTTTAACTTTAAGATAGCTGTTTGGTGACTTTTTTGGATATAGTGGTCCATCAGGTACTCATTTGATTAATCACTTAAACTGAGGATCTGCATTCACCATTGTAGTAAATAGTCTTCCTTTTAGAGCAATGTTATTTCATTTAAAAAAAATATTTTAAAGATTTTTCACTTTGCTTACGTAAGTGTGTGGTGTAAATTTGTCATAAATTGTACTTGTGCTTCTTAAAGGGAGTCTTTTGTACTCCCTTTTATTTGATTGTCACATTGCTGCCTAAGATTATAATTGGTTCTTAATATCTCTTATGATCTCATACAGTCTTCTAAGGTTTGCTTTAGTTTTGAAATATACCTGTGATAGGGCAGAAAAAAATACCTGGCAAATCACTAACTGCATTTTGTGTGGTCTGTATGTGCTCACATTAATACACATAAGAAGTGAAGGTTTAGTTCATGTGAATATTTGTAAGAATATTTCACACTAATAGTCAAATGTTGTTTATAGAAAGGACAGCAACAAGCTACCTTTGAATGTCATCTCTGGCTTTGGTGAGGAAGTATACTTTAGCAAAGAATGAAGTGAAGGGGAAACAGAAAAACTGAGGAAGAGAAAAGCTGAAAGAGTACAGAGGGAGGAGAAACAAGTAACAGTTAGGACCATTCCTTACCTGATGAAGGATTTTATAAGGATTAGAGTGTGTTTTAAATGTTACATGAAAAAAGGTGTTTCAGCATGTAGCAAGAAGCTTTTGAAAATGAAATAATATTGGTATGGTACTTCATCTGTTTTCTGCAGAAATGAAATGACTAGTGGTTCACTTGCACAGCAGGTCCCCACACTAGCAGGGATAGACCTCTGAAGTTTCTCAGTAGGGCATGGTTTCATGCTTGTCAAGAGTGGGAGAAAACTAGCTGTAAGTCTCCGTAGGGGTGCTGGAGGTTCTTTTTCCCCTCAAGGAGTTCTTTGATATGCTATAGCTAGAGAAAAATCCTGTCAAAACCAGGTATGTTTTATGAGGGAAAGAGAGATCATGGCTGTCTTGGACAGCTGAGGTTAACCTTGTGTCCCCTGACTAATTTTATACCTGTGCCCCTAGATACAAAAGCAAGCTGGTAATGGCTGCTGCACTTGAACATTGTTGGTTAATACTTGTTAATATTCTTAAAAACAGGCGAAGAAGGCACATGTGGTTTAGAATAGAAAAATGTGTTTGCACAGACATCTAGGTCCATATTTTAAGCCATGCTGCTTACTTGATGCGGGCAATCTCTAAAAACAAGGCAATTTTAGTTGTAGAAAAAAAGCTTTTTTTAAAAAATGCTGGATTCTTTAAACAGGCCTTATGTCCAGTGGTAGACAGACTATGCAGTCTTGGCTTTTAGGGAAGTGGAAGTACTTTGAAAGGAAGTATTAGATTGAAAGGAAGTTCCATTTTACTGCTTGTCTCAGTCATCTACCAGAAGCTGGATGGAGGGCAGTCAGTCACCACAATCCCTCCTTACCACAAGTGTGTGCTCAGCTGCTCTTCAAACAAAGCATAGCAGGGAGACAGCCCAGCTTGTGAAGAATGACAGGAGTGCTTGATAGGATGAACTGGCCTGTGACAGATAGCTCCTCTCAGTTACAGTATGCAAAGTTGGCTAATGAAGTAGCCTAGGATGTCACCGTGAACTGGCAGAATGAGTAGGCTGGGGTGACAAATGGAGCTGCTTTGGCACCATGTTGTTCCTTTGCTTCTCTGTGTGAAGGAGGTGTATAAGTGCACATGGGGCTGGTGCTTGGTTTCCTCTCCCTCCTCATAGCTACCTATTCCTCATGACATGGTCTGTTTTCTAAGTTCAGCTTCAGGACAAAAAAGAATAAGCAGACTTGTGACATAAGACCCAAGACTCATTATTCTGAGACTCTTTTTCAAGCAGGACTTGCTAGGGAAATGCACAAAAGTACTGTTAATTTCAAGTTCTTTAGGAAAAGACATGGGCTAGAGAGCAGTACTGTCACTAAATGTGTTTTTAACTTGCAGTCTTAGTACTTTATTTTTGAGCTCTAATATGGGCTTTTTCCCAAATTCCTACTTTTATAGTTCAAAGAGATGAAGCTGTTGGATTATTGTCTGTTTCCTGTTAAGGAGCCTGCAAAATGTCTAGAGGCTGAGTACGGAGGCTGTTAAAGAGAATGATTTGGTGGCATCTTTTGCAGCATATGTGTACAGTTCATGTGAATGTAAATAGTGAAAGCTAAATTTAAGACAGAAGGTCTTGCCATGGGTAGAAAAGTGGCTTAGTGGTTGTAATCAACACTTGAGTAGTTTTCCTGAGGACGGGTTTTTTTTTCACATCTCTTCATCACAACCATCTTCATCACAACCATTCTTAACTTTAAAAGAAAGCCCTCTACTCAGCTGCTAAGTGAATCATTCTACCACCTTCTCCATCAGAGTTTCTTCAGGAAACAGCAACAATACAGATATCTGTGCATTATCAGTAGTCCTTTGAACTAGGCACCGTACAAAGGTATGGCAAGAAGTCCTATTTTGAAATCTGCCCACAGGTTTAACAAATGCATCAACAAATAATGCACATGATTTGGAAGGAAACCACTGTCTCAGTTTGTTTCTCTTTCAAACCCCAAACATTTTCCTGCTCTCTCTCTACAAAGGAGTGCAGTGTGTCAGGCAATATTTGCAATGAGCAGTACATCCACAGGGTTCTGTATATCTAAGGATCCTCTTTCATTTGGTTGTGGTTTTGTTCTGAGATATTTTTGGTTTGTTTTTTTCCTTTCTAAATCCAGTAACCCTTAACTAGGCAAATTCTCTTATAATTTTTGGTTATTTATGTAAGACAAGATTTGATACCAATTAAATATAAAGATGAGACTTGTAAAATGTTTTATTTCAAGAATACATGAAGACCACTTATATTGATACCTGCATCAACTAAGCATGAGCTTTGGGGGAGGCTTGAAGGGAAGTTCTGAGGCTAACACTAAGGCACTTGTAGGCAAAAAGGCTTCTAGCTACACAGACTATTAAAGGAAGTTATTAAATCCAGAGTCATGGAACTTGTGCTGCTTACAGCTTTGATATGCCACTTTATAAGCAAGGTCCTAGGTTTATTTACCTTCCAAACTTGCATTGAGTTTAACTAGTGATGTTAGATTGCAAAGGAAATCAGAAAATGCAGCTGTACAATTTCTCCCTTGCCATACAATTTCTTCTTAATTTCTTCTTCCACCCAGAGTAGCATTACAAGAACACCTTTGTAGGTAGCATTTTCTGTGGGTAAACAGTCAAGAGATCAGGCTCTCTATTAGATACAGAGAAGTTTTTGCTTTACCGTTATTACTGAAAAAGTGGCTCAAAGAAAGGCAGAACATTAAATTTTTTTCTTGTGATGGCTTGTCTTCCATGACAACGTATACAGAACATGAGAACAATTTTGGTGTTTCTTTCTTAATATGAAATATCTGCCTTTGAGAACACAGAGAGAAGATTGGTTACGTCCCCAGACTTTAGAGGAGAAACAAGGATGATTAATCTTTAAAAAAAAAAAATCTTTTTCTTTGACTAACGTTTAATTTTTCAGTTAAAAAAACCTGTTGAACAAAAGTCCAAGCACTTTCAACAGTTTTAGCGCAATTCTGAAATTCTAACTAATCTCACATTATTCTGGATGTTTTTATTTGACTACCTCTTCAGTTTTCTAGGGGAAAGCATAATAAAGAATAATTTTTCTGATATGATTAAATATATAGCTGCCTCATCACATAGCTGCCAGAATAAATGTAAAAGTAAAAAACTCCTTTACAAGAAAAAGCATTTTATAAGCTTTTGTGCATCCACCAAGCTTTTTCTTTGAGACCAGTACTCATCTTCAGTAAGTTCTTCATCCCATGTTGTGTTGGGTAACCATCCACTTATCTGATTAAGTATGATGATTTTGGAATAATGCTACTTATATCACTGGAATTGTAACTCAAACCTGGAAGCAATCCTTGAGGCCAGAATCACACTTGACTTCTATATGCATGTTTGAGACTTCTTTGATGGTCTCAAAACTGATTGCATTTACAGAGTACGTGTGTTTGACACTGTAATTCATGTTAGAATATATAATGTAAGCTAGCATTATTTTGCACACTCCCTGATAATGTATTGTAAAAGCAAGCATTAAAGCTCGGAAAATTCAGTAGCAGATAGAGTCAGAAAGACCAATCTGGTAGTAACAATGCCACTGATCTCCTGAGAATAAGAAAACAACATGGTATGGACAAATGGTAATGCTGGATTTTAAAGCTTGGAGATCTTTACTAACACCCAGTGACCGTTCAGTCTAGGACAATCTTTTTCTTATCAATGAGGTGGCGAGTAGACTATATGTATTGGGCACTTGATTTGCTCTTAAGTAATTCCCTACTTATTAATGTTAAGTAGGGCCTCTTGGAAAGTGTCATGGTTTAAACCCAGCCAGTAACTAAATAAGACACAGCTGCTCACTCAGCCCCCTCCTTCCCTCCACTCCCTGGGTGGAATGGGGAGGAGAACTGAAGGAATGTAAACCCCACAGGTTGAGATAAGAACAGTTCAATAACTGAAGTACAATATGCTACTACTAATAATAATAATAATGTGATAAGGAAAATTACAAGGGTAATTTCCCTTATGTAAACTGAACATAAAACTGAAAGTGGAAAGTGAAAAAAGAAAAAAAGAAAACCAAACAAAACCCCAAATTGATATACACAAAAAAACCCAAAACCAAATCCAAACAAAGAAAAACACCAAACAATAAACACAGTTAATGCACAATACAATTGCTCGCCCCCCACCAACCAATACTCAGCCAGACCTGAGCAACTATTTGTTCCTTCCTGGTACCACCCTCCCCCAGTTTATATACTGGGCATGATGTTCTGTGGTATGGCTACTTTGGGTCGGGTGTCCTGTCTCTGCTCCCTCCTGGCTTCCTGTGTCCCTCCTCACTGGCAGAGCAAGAGGGACTGAAAAGTCCTTGATCAGGGTAAGCATCACTTAGCAACAACTGGAACATCAGTGTGTTACCAGCATTCTCAGACTAAACCCAAAATACAGCACTGCACCAGCTACTAGGAAGAAAATCAACTCTATCCCAACTGAAACCAGAAAGATAGGCAAAGCAATGCCGGAATACCTAATCCCAATAAGGACTGGACAGTGCAAAATATCTAGAGAATTTGAAAGTCAAAGCACCATGTCTATATCATGTGCCTTTATATTAGGGTGGAAACCGATGTTTTTTTAAAATGTATGTTTTGGATGGAAGTGCCTAATTAACATGACTTTTTAAATCAGATATGATAGACACAATGAAAAAATTGTCTTCCTCCTAATGACCTTAACAGTCTAGCAGTGGGACAAGAAAAACACAGATGGGAACAGGCAGGTGGTGTGGTAAAAAGAATGCATAGAAGAATATTAGAATATTTTAATTGATGTAGGGCATCCTAGGACACACTGGTTTTGTGTCCAGTATTTCTGCTTTTCCTTATTTGTGTAAACTGTCATAGTTCCATGTTCTCTTTTCAAGGAAGTTTAATGCTTCATGCAGTTATTTACAGATGCCCTCTTATTTTATTTCCTGTGTTTTCTTTCACCAGTAAGATTTCACATGGCAGGTGCTGCTGTACTCATTTTGAAATCCTGCCTCTGCTTCCTCAGACTTACTTTCCTCATCTTGATGGAAGTATTAATGTATCTCACCGAACATTACTTAAGCAGTAATTGATCTTTATGCCTCTGAGAGCCCTTTCTGGTAAAAACCACATTTAAGGCCGTTGTGAAACCTGTTTGACCTGATTATGTGATTTCAATCAGCTGTGCACTGAGCTGCCCAGAGTGCTGGCTGATGGAGAAGCTGTGGTTTAGAGCTCCATTCTCTTGTCACTGACAGCAGCTATACACAGGCAGGCATTGGTGGGTATGACCCTTTGTGATGAATTCGGGTTATTTTTTATTTTTTGCTTTCAACTTCCATCTTTCTGTTTGAGACAGTGCCTATTCCCAGACGCTTTTTGTATTCAGGACAAGTTCTGCTGTGATCTCACCCTGAATGATACTTCAGTAGCAACTATACCTTTTTATACTTTGAATGTGAATTTCAGCCTTGGTTAAGCGAAAAATTAATTCTGACCTGCCTTCTGCACTAAACCTGCCAAATGAATGGCAATTAACTCTGGACTATTAAACCTACAAAAGCTTTTCTACAGCTTCTGGGAACTGACCTGAAACTTCTTTATAAAAGGGAATGAAAAGCAAATTGGAAGTGCAGAGTATTTTTGTGGCATTTTTGCAGGAGGGAGTGGAGTGAGGAATGCAAATATTCTAAGACCCTGTCTTCTGGTTAATTTATAACTTCCTCTAGGTTCTGGCAGAAGGAATTGTCACTGCCTCCAGGCCCAAGGCAGCTCATGATATTTGTTGCTGGCTTTCTTTAGCTCTCATTTACTGATAGGTCTTTCAAGTTCTCCCTAAAGACAGAGGTTAGATGAGCTGACGGATTGCTGTTTGTGGACAGTTCTCCCCACAGGCTTGTGTTTAATGCTAGAATATTTTGGTTTTCGGTGTTATTTGGTGGGTTTTATTGTTTGGTTAGTCGGTTTTTACATGTCAATGTTGGCGGCTGAAGTAATTTTCCATGTTTATTTTATGCTTTTTATTCTTAAACATATATTCAGAAAGAGGCAAACAAGCAAGCCATCTTCCCAAGGTAAGTAAATAGCTGTTACACAAACCCAAAGATCTGCAGGTGGACATATTGTTTGCTGGGCTCAGCATCCTCACGTGTGTGTGCACCTTCTCCTCTTCTAACTGGTCCTTTTGGCTGTCACTGCCCAGCACCTGCTCTTTGGTAATTGATGGTTTGTCCTTCAGATTCTTTACTTCTATCCATTTTCCTCTACAGTATTTAATTATTGCTCTGTCTAAGGTAGGTGCATTCTCTATAGACAGACGAACGAAACAGTGATATTTAGTAGATATCGATGTAATTGACTGAAACTATTAATTAGAGACACAAATAGGTAGGGAAAAATAAAACTTACACTTCAAAACTGTGAAGAATTTAACATGAAGATTATTCAGCATATCAGAACAGGGGACTGTTTTGGGGTTTTTTGAGTAGTGAAAAAACCTGTTATGTAGCAAAATGTGCAAAGCGTTTTACATATAGATACTCACTTTGCTCTGTATATATTAAACATTTGGTTATCCTTACCTAACACTCAAACACTGCAAAACCTTCTGTATACAAGGTAAGATGGGCACACTGATTGAATGCCCAATGATTGACTGAGCTGTAGCATTCTCTGGGCTTCAAGAAAGGTTTTTACTTGATGCTCTTTCCCACAGGAGTTCACATTTGCTGTTTTGTCTGTGGGAGTGAGTTTAGTGACAGACACACATTGAGAGTCGGGGAGAAATGCCATGGGAGCTGCTTAACAGCATTCAGATGCAGAGATGGCATTTGATTCCCAGGCTTCTTTGCTGCAGCCACTTTATAAGAAATATAAATCAGGAAAGTCTACAGGGTATCAGGAAAGCAGACCTCTGATCTGCTTGCTCTTCCCATGAAAAACTGAATCCTGCTTCTGAAACAATGAACAGATCTAAAGGTTGTTGAATAACTTATTTTGGTGCAATCTATGAAATGGCAGAGTATCAGGTGCGTGGACATACCACCACATGTGATAGTTCTCTGAGAAGGTGCTAACAGGTTGCCTGACATACTCATTGTAGCTGTTTTCATTTAATGTACAAGTTGTCTCAGTCTAATTCCTGTATGTTGTTCAGGCAAAATGTTCCGGGTATGTTTTAAAACAAGGGCCAGCCTTCTGAAGTGGCTTCCTGCACCCGCATTATAGATATCAAATACCTTGTTAGAGATAGCCGAGCTTGAAATATTTCTTTTTGCATTTCATTTTTTATGCGTTCAGGTTAATTTGTATTTATAAATATCTAGAGGTGTGTAATTGAAACTCTGCAGCAATCCTTTTTATTTTCTTTTTCATGTATAGGGCCTGGAAAATGTAAAATACCTTAGGAGTAGACATGTGAATGTTATGTTGATACTTTGCCTTTCATTTAATGGAAAGGTACTTCTTTTTTTTGTGATTCATTTAGTGTTGTGAAATTAAGTAAGTCACCAGAAATGAATGCAAAAGCAAATTACTAGATGGGAAAAGTGATAAAAATGTAAGCACTGCAGCTGCAAGATAAGGTACTCTGATGTCAGAACTGTGAATTGTTGATGAAGTTTGAAGTAATTCCATTTTGCATGATATTTTTAATTTCTCATATAAAACAACTGATTTAAATGTGGAACCTTTGAAATACAAAGAATTAACCTCATCTTCCAGACAAGATGTTTAAGGTTAAAAATATTATAAATCTTGTGTAAGTCTTACTGAAGAAGAAATATCTGCACTATCTGAGTTAGATTTCTTTCAGCCAAAAACTCCTTTTCTGAAATGCTACCATTCTGACAGTGTGACAAATTGCTGGAAGAAATGCTAAATAGTTAAATGGACAAGTGATGGATGGCCTCATAAGCCTTGCAGGGCAGCTTGTGTAAGATACTAATTGGTTCTGTGGAACTGGTTTTGGTCAATAAATTCACTTGAGAGATTTTTGTGTGTATGTGTTTATTAGATATCTTTAAAGAATGCAGTGCTGTAGGTGACAAGTCACTTGGAATGTATTAGGCTACCGACAACTTTATTTTGTCAGCTATACCATCTACCTTCTTTCAAGGATATAACCTACTAAAAATCTATTATTGATGCATTGCTGTCTCTCAAAAGCTTCTGAATTATGAGTTTATTTGGAAGGCTCCAGAATTTTCTGATGCTAAAAAATGCCCGTGTTAAATTTTCCAGTGTTTGCAATTACTTTTTTTTTTCTTTCCTCCTCTGGAATAGATTCTGCCACCGTTGCTCCCTTTGAGCAATACTTCCACTGCAGGTAGTCTAAATATTAGTGAGCTCCCGCTGTGAAAAATATTCTCAAGTTGAGTAAAGGTGATTAGATTCTGGCCCTTGGGACCAGTGCCAGGAAAGGTATGAGCAGCCACTTCTGGGACTGAATTTGGAGGTGAGGGAGTAAATGAAAAGGGGTTTTCAGAACTTAAGTTCAAATTTGGCCTAATTTATTTCTCGCTCTGAAATCCCCAGGCTTCACTGAGCTCTCCTGGTTGAGGTTTGGTGTTCTGAAGGGCATTCACTATTCTTGTGTCTGTGTATACCCCACAGCATGCCTGTGTTGGGCAGAGGTTTCAGTATGTGCTACAGGTTATCTCTGAGCCCGAGAGGACTGAAAGCTCCAGAAGGCTTCTTTGCACTGTGTTGACTGTTCAGAAGTCTGCGACAGAGCAAGTGCGCAAAGCAGGGCTGGGGTGCAAGCCAAGGGGAGGAACACAGGGAATTGGACCCAGGTCTTTGTGAGGAAGTTCACAGCTCTTACGCTGCTCCAAAGCCTGGGAAGAGAAACTAGTTGTGTTTGTTGTGGTCCTAGCTGGCAGATAGCTGAAGGATTGCAAGTGCTCATCTCTGTGTTTCCCAGTGATTAGGGGTAGGCTTTTGGTAGCTTGCAGCTCAGCAGCCTGGCTGCTGCACACCCTGTGTGAGGTGCTTGCTCTCCTACTTGTCTGTACATCCCATAATGTGACCTACTACCTTCACAACATAAGACTTTGATAAGAAAAGCCCTGAAGCACTTGCCTTTTAAGTCCTTCAGTCCTTTGTTGAATGTGGCCCCAAGTGATTTCAGTAGAAATACCAGGTTGAGTTTGGTTTTAGTTGCTTTTCTTTGGTTGGTTGGTTTTGTTGGTTTGGTTTTTTTGTGTGGTTTTTTTTTTTTTTTTGTGGTTTTTTTGTTTGGTTGGTTGGTTTGGTTTGGGTTTTTTGTGGGTTCTTATGTGGGTTTCTTTTTTCTTGGGTGGTTTTTTCTTCACTTTCGTCAGTGCTAAGAGAAAAACAAAATCAAAGCCTCACCTTAGTGTATCAGGAGAGAAACGTAAGTTTGAGATGGTTTCAGTTCTTTTCCAGACAGTAATTTCCTGTTTCATAAAGTGCTATTAATTAATTATGAAAAAAATTGGGATTAAAAATGTTAATATTTGAGATAAATAAAAAGCTGAAACTAATTTAGAATTTAAATAACTCTAAACTTTAAAGAGAATTTAGCTCCAGGTCTCAACTCCATTCTGATCCCAACTTCATTGCAAAATAAAGCTTAATTTTTGGGACAGGACTGAAAGTGAGTGAGTTACTTCTTTCTGGTTGCTTTGCGTTCTCTCCCATGCTTGCACATATGAGAGGTTTCATAATTAAAGACCATATTTAAACTGCTATATATTTAAACCAATTTTGATGAATAATGTACGCTAGCTACCCTAGGAGCAGTGTTGAAATAATTAAATAGAGCAATAAGGTATTTCTAGAATGATCTGTAATAAAAAGCATGAAGAAAAGAACTGCACTCCTGTCAGCATTTGTACTTAGGTTGTCTAATATATGTGAACTTCAAGAAAACTTGTCAGGAACAAAAATTTGTGCTGCTATCTTGATTTATTTTCAGTGCACTACAGTATAATCAAGCCTGATAGGATACATATTTAACTAGAAGGAAAACGTACATTGAGAGACTATGAAGACCAAGATACATAGCCTCCTTGTAAAGCTTTTGGGAGGAGGTAGAAGTCTCAAAGAGAACTTGCTGCATGTGACATACAGCCCCTCCCTGGCTCCCCAGCTCAAGGGAAACATGATTTACTGCTGTGAAAGTGTAAATTCAAGTGGCTGTGTGACACCAATACTGATAGCTTTTTCCTTAAATCCTGAAATTAGTTAAATTTCATGACCAAAAATACTCAAGCGTAATGAAAGCTTATATTGTACAAATTATCTGCATGTTAGCCTTTTCTGTGCAGGTTAGCTGATTGAGTTATGCAATAAGTTGAACATTACTGCTGTTGACCCAGCCAAACAAGGGCTATATTATAGGAGTTTAGAGCTGCCTTGTTAGGGAAAACTGCTGGCTGTGCAACCATCTGAGAATCAAGGAGTAAATACAGTATACTTTCTTACATTTAATCAGACTCTGTGGATCCACAGTAAAGGGCTGTGAATCTCTGGAGAAAATTTATAATGAATAGTTTATTAATACAACAAATTGTGATTATATGCAAAACAGAACAAACAAATGTTATGTGATCTTCAATATACTGATCTGTATTTATGCTTGTATAAAAGCCTGAGGTACACTCATTTAGGTTATTGAGCCAGAAAGTTTAACTAGGAAATTAACAAAAGATGGTAGATATTTTCTGTGTAACCAAGATAATTTTTATGAAAGCACGTTACGTTTTTTGTTTAATTTTGTGCTTAACATTTCTTATTTTTTTAATACGCACACTGTATTGTTTACATCAAACTGAAATATCCACCATGTGGTTCTTAAAATGTTTTTAAAGGTAATCCAGTAATCTGCAAGTGATGCTGTGCCACGTAAAAAGATCATAAAGCACAGAGTACTCCAGTGAGTAGTCATCAGTTCACAGTTTAATTGTTGTGAAACAGATTTCCAACATCCTTTTGCTTGTGAATTGGCTGGAGATGAAGATCTTCTGCTGTCTGGACATTAGAAATCTGTCCTTTGAATTCAGCTGATAGACTTTTATGTTGCAAGTGTCAAATACAAGTTCCTTTCACTGAATGATGTATTGACTATGCATGTATAAAAATCATGATGCGAATCTCAGAAGGCTTCGTGTTCCTGTAGAAACATATTAGTCACCTCAGAAAGGATGAGCAAGCTGTACCTTGGGTACAGTTGTTGCCTGCTCTAAGAGCTGTTCTCATTTTCCCGTTTCCCAGCTAGACTCAAACTTAAAAAATTAAATGGGTTTTAAATTGAAAGTTTACTTTTAAATCACTTACGAGTCACATAGGTGATAAGCTGGTACGTTTGTCATATTTGTATATTTAGGAAGCTGTGAGTTTAGAAAGTGTTATATCACATCTGTGGGAGAGACTGCAGCTTTTCCTAACATTGACTCTAACAAGTCTGCTGAACTACTGAATTAACTGTTTGAAGTTATTGCTTAACTTTTCAAAAATATTTGGTTTTGAGAGTTTATACATGTGTCACTGCAGAAAACCTAAATGTGTGATGTTAGAAAAGAAAATTAAGAGATTGAAAGAATAAAACTCTCAAATGTTAAACTTGCAAGGATCTACTGAAATTTAGCAAGAAATCCAAATTCAGGTAAATTTTTGAGTTACCATCTGTTCTGTTCACAAGTATGCTTTATATACTATAAATATACCACACCGTAACAGCTTCCCAGCTGTGAAGAACCCATTTGCCTGACTGTTCTTTTAATTCTTCTATAAAAGTTTAGTTTTCAAGTTGGCCATCTGCCTAGATGCCAGTGTGAAAAGCTTTAATAAAATATACTATAAAGAATAAATTAAAACACCTGCTAAAATTAATAAGAAAAATATTCTACTTGGCATAGCTGGAAATACAATAGCATGGAGAAACTGAGCTGTTGCATTGGTAGTCGTAATTCTGAGATATGGAGATAATAAGGGAGGCACCTGGGATCTGATCCACCAAGTCTTTGTGTTCGACTATAAGCATGGGAGTTACCCCTTTCTTGACTTACTTGCATATAAACCTAACACTAATCATAATACTTGAAAGAAAGAGTTTTTGCATTGTGGTGCAACTATATGATTATCAAAGATTTATTTTACTGTTCAGTACAACCCTTAGTAGGTGCCATCCTGTTGGTAAGGTAAGAGGACTGTGTTTCCTTTTGTCAGCACTGTGCTGTATGTATATGCTGGGCAACAGCTTAGAGCCATAACCACACAGCTTCCTAAAGCTGTTGCTGGGCTGTGTCTGACTCTTCCTGACAGAGAAGCCAAAGGGCAGACTGCCTAGTAGGATTGCCCCATGGAGTATTTTATACACGCGTATGTGCATCTTTTGCCCTTGTGTCAAGCCAGTTGAACTGGAGCTGTGTCTGAACCTGGAGCTCTGCAGGTATGTTAGCTTGTTGCCATACACAAGTGATATTCCTAGAAGTTTAAAGTTCATAGAACATGAGTATACCAGACTTTTAATATGTTAGTATGTAGCATATACACATTGTTCATGCTGCTCCAGCAATGGGAGCTTAGCTAGGGCTAAGCATGAAGACAGGGAGATGATGAAGGCAAGTTAATCTTGTTAGTTCCAGCTGGTAAAACAAGGGATGATGGACTCAAGGGGCAACCTGGGAGGTTCTAGTAGAGCGTTAGAATAAGCTTCCTCGCAAGGAAGAACAGCACTGGGAGGGGTTCTTAAGGGAAGTTGTATTATATTTCTTTATCCCTGTAAGTTCTGTGGACTTGTATAGATAACACTATGGCTGGCTCTTTGGTGTCTTGCTGCAAATAAGAGGTTAGAATACAAGGCCTCAGAGACATCTTCCAAGTGATTTTTGAGTCAATGCTTGCTCAGATCAAATCTCTCTCTCTAGCAGAGATCAGGAGCAAACACTTAAGAAAAAGCAAAAGACAAGACATATGTCTATGTCCTCAATATATCTGGAAGCAAGGGGTCAGGCGTTTCCCAAATGAAAGGTGTTGTCTTTGTATTTATCTAATAAGCATGAAAAAGTTTGGTTGGAATGTTTTAATTTTATTTTTTTTATCCAGTAATTACTTCGGCTGTGAGATGTCATAATTGACCTTGTTTTAGAAAGCATTTGGTTTTGATCTTTAATGAAAAGGTATTTTTATGAGAAAAATGCTATGAGTTCAATTACACTTTCCTGGTGCACTCTGTCAGCTCTGCCCTCCTGCTGCTTTGAGTGTAGGCAAGAAAAGATGTTCAAGTTCCAGCTTATTAGTCAATTGCTTGTGTTCTTCTGCACTGTCTCTTAGACCTCTGTGCTCAGTCTCTTAAATCAGCTGGCTTGGGAGAAGTAGTCTTTCAGTTTCTTGTTCAGCCACATAATCTATGCACCCGTAATTGAAGTAAAACCACATTGTCATTATATCAATTCCAGCATTAAAGGTAGACAGCTCTGAATCGGTGTCTTCTGAGGCTTAGCTACGATTTTAAGGTTTGCAGCATTTTCCCTGATTTTTGAGCACTGTATAATTTGTGTGTCTCCTCATGCATCACATTTTGGTTTTTTTTAACTGAGCACTGGTCCTAGGTTTTGTCACCATCATGCCTCAATACCTGAGTCTATTTCATTACATTATTTTAGAAATCTGCTGTGATTACTGCCTAATCCTTTTATGCACGTCTTGGCCTTCTGGAAACAGGAATTAACCTTCAGCGGCATTTTTATTTTGGCTAGCCATAGAATACGTATTACGTCTTCCACTGGTCAGTCTTTACTGAACTGTGTGAAGTTTGCCTTCAGAGGTGCAAAGCACCTTTCTCCCTCCTATTGCACAGACCAAGCTGTGCCATGCCCCAGAAGACATCTCTGTCTCAATGTCATTGTTTTTAGCAGTGATGTTCTTGGGCACAAATTTTTCCGTGTTGCACAGCATGGGAGGCTCAGTTACACACGCTGTAGTCACTTGCATGTGCTCAGCAGTGGCTTCTTGTGCAGCATGCTGAAGGTGTACATCCATCCTCCACCCAGTGCGGTGGTGATGGCTCCCGGGTAGGCAGTGCACACCAGTCAACTCTGCCAGCAGCAAAATTCATTTGCTCCTAGGCCACCTCCTGAAGCACTGCACTCATGTGCAGGGCTGTGACACTGGAGTAGAGTGCCTTACTTAAGGTTCTCATTACTGTTTGCATGGTCATTCTCAGATTTCTGGCTATTTCCATTATGCAGCACTATATGAAAAGTATCTTGAGGGTTTCTGTGCATGTATAAAATGTAAAAAGTATATATCACACCTCTAATTCTGAAGGTTTCTTTTTCTATTTTCTTTTATCTGAGCATTTTCATACCAGCTTTTTATTCCTTGAAAACCAACAAGATCGCTTTAAGTTGAACAGAATATTTCATATAGAAAAAACTATTAGTTTCATGTGTTCAGTTCTATGTTCTTACAGTTCATTACGAAGACATAGGGGAACTTGGTTTGATCTCTGCTTACACACACACAATAAGAGGCATACTTTAGGAACTATTAGATATGCATGTATATACATGCATACACACACACACACTCCCCTGTTGCTTTTTTATCCTTCCTTTTTTATTAGCCTGCTTATGTACTTGATATCATAAGGATAAAAGTTCTGTAGAAAAGCCCTTATGAAGTCCAGGAATGGAGATACATAACAGAAAAAAATAAAAGCAAAACTGTAAAAAAGCTGATCCAGGAAGCTGAGGACTCATGTGAATAGGAAAGACTGCTCTGAGAAGCAGGTTTGTGGCTTTGTTTTTGGATGCTATGGATAATTTTTAAAGTTATTGGGAGCGGAGGGGAAGTCTTCTAATTCAGGTAACATAACTTTTCCTATCACTGTATGTTGCAGCAGCACTCAGTACCACTGCACTAGTTAAGGGTCTGTGAGAAGTATTTCTGTTATAAATCTGTAAGATTATATCTTCATCTTCTCATATTGCATCATCCTGGAACCTGACAAGTTGTCAGTGGAGAGGCCATTATTTCTACCAAAACATTAAGAAAATAACTTGCATTTCTAAGGTATGTAGTGTCATGAGAACACATGGATTTAGAAGAAACTGATGAGGTTGTTGAGAATTTTTGCTTTATTTTGCCCCAGCTGTGAAACTTGCATGTTAGTGCTAGAAATTAAATTTTGCTCGCTGTTAGTTGAAAATGAGATTTATTTGTGCTTGTGATTTTCAAGAGCAAGGGGAGAGGGAAAGACACAATCAAAACCTTAATAGAGCTTGAAAAAGCAGTTGGGCTGGCCAGAAAACAACGATTCATCCTGTGAAAGAGAGATGATATTACTTCCAGTTTGCAGGTTGTTGTTGATTTGAGAGCAGCCGGTGTTAGAGGAAGAGGCTACGTTTCCCAGCAATGACTCACTGGATCTCAAGAGCAGCAGGGAAAGCAAGTGCGAGGAGAGCCAGGAGAGGTTGTTAGAAGCTGGCAGCCAAGACTATTAGCAGACTGTAGCTTGTTATTTTGACTTTGCAAACTCCTGAGAAGAGTGAACATTTTGGAAGAGCGAGACAAAGGCCAGGGACTCAGGGGAGTGTAATGCATGTTTGGACAGGTAAAAAGGCTCTGGGGGAGAAGAGTAAGAGTGTCTTTCAAGTCCATCTGATAATATATCAGTTTAAAGGAGCACTTTCAGTCATCGATGAAATATATTGAGGTAATAGTATGAACAGTGTAGTGAAATAAGAGTAAATGAACTGCAAATACAGGATTAAGAGTACCCCATATTTCGGGTTAATTGTTTATGTGAAGAAGGCTAAGTGGCCTTGGCAAAGCTGGTAATTTTTAGTTCTTTGTCACAAATTAGTTTTAGGAATGCTAATGATTATAAATGGATGATAGCAATTCTCTTACTAAAAATCTTCAAAATATAGAAGTTTTTTGTTTTCTACATGGCTGTGAAATGGAATTTTAACCTTTTCTCCTTCCCTCCATGAAAATGGAGAAAATGAATCTGGATTATTTCCCAGCAGTGCACTTAGTGAGAAGGTGAGGAAGTTTAAGATCTACACTCCTATGGGGGGGGGGGGGAGGGGGGAGGGGAGGTCTTATTTGCTGGCTTGGAGTTACAATGCTTTCCTCTCACCTCAGCCAAGTGATTAAAGCTGCTTCTAGGACTTCGATGAGCCAAGTTCAGTATTCTACTCTACCATTCCTCTGTGTTCCAGATACACTTTATACACCTTGCTTCAACATTGGGTTCTGTCTCAATTACCATGCTGTAATAATTAGGCCTAATGTTGGACAACGAAATAGAAATTTTACTGGGAGTAGGAGAGATCTTACATGAATACAGAGGGCCACAGGGCTTCTGTATGTATATGTGAAGTAATTCATGGTATTTTGATAATTATTTTGTTTTAGAACAGAAAGGTTCTGTGCACTTGCCCAGCAAATATTGTCATTTTGATACTTTTCAGAGACACATCTGGGTCTCCAGCAACTGTATTATTATTTTTGGTAGAAAACTAAGTAGAATTGTGACTGTTAATATACAACTTTTCAGAGAATTTTCAAAGGACTTACTAAAATTTGTTTTCTTTCTTAAATGAAAAGAAATAAGAGAAACACTGCACAGTAACAAAAATTCTCCATTATTTATGGATAGAACCTTTTTTTCTCACAGTTTGATATGACTTACCATTTACATCACTATACTGCTGAAATGCACAACATACTGAAAGCAGACTGACACCATGTGGTCTGTGCTGAGTGGATGTCAAGTAGAAAGAGTATGGGGGTGATAGATAGCGGTGCCTACATGGTAAGGTCAGGGTCATCCCTGAGGCATTGGCTGTTGTATCTGTATGTATGTCTTGAAATCATGAAACTGTTTTCTATGGTTCCTTTGCCTAGTTTGTAAGAAGTATTTCACTTCAGAAGAGTGGTCAGCTGATTCAGAATGAGGGGGGAAAGTTTTTAAAGACATTAAGTAGTGTCTCAGGCAAGGCACTGACATTAGTGGGGGCCTGGGGAAGGTACAGTCATCCAAGGAGGTGCAGACACACGCAAATTTTGGGTAAATATGACAGCTGATACTTGTTTGGTTAACAGCTGGGACCTTCTTAGCTAACTTGGTCTCCAGTGTAAAAGAGTTTCATACATGTGCCATGTAGTATAAACAGCAGATTGCCTCCCTGCCTGCCAAGTTCTCAGGACATTGATGCCCATGAAGTTCCTCTGAGAGTGCTGAGCAGTCATGATGGTGTTTGCTGTGTAGCATTTGTTCACAGGATGTGAACATGTTGGAACAGGAATGATGTATTAGCTGCTCAGTGTCATATTGAGATTGCCACTGATAGTGTGATCGTACTTGCTGCAAAAGGTAACACTGATCTGAATAGGGCTTAAAAGAGTCCACCAAATGAATGAAGATGTTAGCCTCCTCCTTAGAGAATGGCTGAGATACACAGCCTCCTTCACATGGCATGTCAACAGCTAGGAGGAAAGAGAGAAATAATTGCTGAGGTTTGAATTTTGGGGCTGTTGAGAGCTGTTATGTACTTGGCAGTCAAGCAGCTTATATTGTGAATTTGATCCATGTTACACATTGATCGATTTCTTGCAGTTCCCAGATTAGCAGAATATGGCTGCACCGAGGTTCTCTGACTCCATAAACTGTTCATTTCTTGCGTTTCACTTTTTTATTAGTTAGCTCTTTATCCTCAGTGGCCTTCCAGGGTCTCATTTTTGTTTTAGTTCCTGAAGTCAAAAGGCGGTATTTGTCAGTAGTTCCTACTTTTGTAGAGAGTAACAGATACAATTGCACCTGTAAATAGAATTCCCTCCCTTTTCATTTTGGTACTGCTTTATACTCCTCAGCTGCTTGGCAGATAAGTAGAGAAGATTCAGACTTGAGAGCTCTTCCACAGATTCCTTATCATTTGTTGTTTTCTGTTTTGTAAAATGCTTATTTGATGATCAAATTGAATCCACATTGTAATCTGAATTTAAAATAGATTCAGTTAGTGATAATCCAAATAGATGTTCCTAAAACTAAGATGGCTGTTGGAAAACATAGATGGATGTGATGTACACAAGGACTCTGATTAGAAACAGTGTTTTTTCATTGCATGCTAATTTTTTCATGTTATCATCTTATAATTCAAAGCAGTGGAAACCTGAAAATGAGGGAAAAAGAGGAAGTGGAAAAACTGAAACTCTGCAGCAGTAGAAACTCAGGATGCACAGCAGAAGTTCACACTCTTTCCACCTTGATGTGCTAACACTTCTGATTTGATTCATTAATTGGTGTTGTGCCTTTAACTCTTTGGTAACCTTTAGGTCTAGGTGTCTGTTACACTGGGAAAAATCCACTGCTTACTATAAAAGGATCTAGGGGAATACTTTACTGTCTTTATTGCTGGTGGTTTTTTACACACAAAAGAACAGACGCTGTGCTTTACTAAAAAATCTCTCTCATATTGGTTTTTCAATTTAGTCCAAGAGCAATTTTTTTCAAGTTTAAATATTCCTACGTTACCTTTTTTCTAAACAAGAATCCTTTGGTGTACGCAGCACGATTGACTTAGAGGGGAGCCTGGTAAAAAGGGAAGTTTTTTGTTTCTGTTATCCTTTCATGGACAAAAAACACATGAACATTAGCTGGATTTGCTCCAATTCATGCAACATAATCACAGTTGTTGAGTAAATAAATAATTATTGCTCTGACTTAGACTCAGTGAAACTATACACACTTATTTTGAGATGCACAAAGTTTCTCCTCAGATGGCAGCCCCAGGAATCTTGATATATTTTTCATGCCAGACTTACAGGTTTTACTCGGAGTGGTGATGGTGAATCCAGATATGATCCCAGGTTCAGAACTTAGCTTACATTTACACTGATCTGGGCAAAGAAAAAAGATAAGATAAACCCCTTTATTTGTATGGTGGCAAGCTGAACAAATTGGGAAAAGAAAGAGAGGGAAACAAAAGACTTATTTCATACTGTCTTATACTGAGTTTCTGTTTTATAGTAAATCAGTATTTTCAAATAGGCAGTAGTGTCTAGCACAAGAGAAATGAGTTTCTATGTATGACTTGCAACCTAAAAGTGAGTATTCAGTCATGCTATATATGACAATTTTGCTTAGAGAAATTTCATGTCAAAGACTGTGTGTGTAAATGATATGTAAGACAAATTCATGTTAAGTGTTCAGCTGAACTCTTAGATCTTGGTAAATTGACTTCAGCTTGTGAACTTATTTTCCATCTGTGTAGTGCTTGCAGACAGACAGCAGCCTACAGAGCCAAATGGGAATCTCACTGCTGTGAAGAGTCTCTGACATGGCTGATTGTTACACTGCCTTCAGTGACTGTGAAGAAGATACATAACCACTCTAAGAAAAAGTATGCCATCAGGCTTCAAGGGGACTAGTTGATATCAGTCCTGAGAAATTAAAAGTAAGAAAACCCAAATCAACAACTAATAATCCGAAAATAGCAAGATGTAACTGGCTCTTATGTTGCTCCTTACATTTAACTATGATGTACACTTACCCCAGAGGAGGAATGAGCATACGGCATTGAGGATCTTTACTGTAGACCTGTAGATGAGTCTGTCATCTCAGATTCTCCACAAAGGACAGCTTGGAAGCAGAGATATGTTTGTGCATGTGTTTGCAGGTCATGGATTGCTTGCTTCTCAGGTTGGCTTTACAGCAATGAAGGCACAATTAACAGAACTAATTCATTTTCCTTTTTGACGTTGGTTCTGGTTGAATGCAGTAATACTAGGGTTACTAAATTGCTGCTTCTTCATTTTTGTAATGTTTAGGAAAGCCTAAGTCTTATGAATATTCTTAATGCAAAAAATACCCTTTTTGTTGGCTTTTTTCTTTTACTAGTGATATAGGTAAGAAGAATTGGCTCCATTTAGTCCACAATGTTCTTAAGATACATCAGACCTGGGTTTTGTGAAAGATTCTTACTTTCTGTCTGTCCTTAGGGGAAGCAGGGAGTGAGAGGGACTCGCAAACCTGTGTGCACCCATTTTTATACCTTTTTTTTTTTTTTTTAGCCAGAAAACTTTTTCTGCTGCTTTGGGGAATCGAAGTTAATTAGTATATTGGGTTTGAACATAGAAAATGTACATCACAGCAGGTATGGAGATCACTACTGAGCAATACATGCCAGGCGGCTTAGAAAAGGAAGTCTGTGTTAGCTGACGTAAGTGCAGTTTAAATTGTTTGTGTTTTCAGTGAAAAATTTTCAGAGGTCTACAGAATCTCTGGACTAGCCTGTTGCCTGGGAAACTGCACTCTGTAAATTAGGGTAAGGGGAAAACATGATTATTAAATATGGATTTTTTATAATTATTGCTGTAATTTTTACAATACATGTCCAAGGAAGGACTTGACTATGGACTTGACAAGCCTTTTCACATTTATAAGGTGCTGAGGATAAAGTTTGGGCCATTTTTTGGTAAGAATTGCACAGTTGCACGGAAGCTTAAACATTAAGCAAAACCCAGTTATTTTCCAAGTTTACCAGAGTATGTGTTGTAGGTATTAAATATCTTCTCAGTATTAATAACTTGCTGTGTCTGCCTTATAAGCAGAATGGACCTCTGGAGGAATGGTTAAATCCCTTCTTCCCAAACCTGGCATAATTAAAAAAGCCAAGAGAGAGTAAGGATTGTCCAGACTTTTATAGCTCTAATCATTTCTTTATCCCGAAGGTGTCCCATCTTTTCTTAGCACTAGCTTTTTCAAGAGCATGAGCTTAAACCTTTATAAGGGATATCTAGCAGACAGATTTACTTAATATGCTGTAAAACACAGAGCATTGACTTTTGAAATTGGTAAAATAGAATGTTAGATTGAGCACTCCAGACACTGAAAATTGATTTGCATGCCATTTCAAATGAGAGTTTTGAAATATGCTATGAGCCTAGGATGGTAAACATATAATTTTGAACCTCTTTTAAACAGTACCTTGTACTATGGCTAATCAACAAGCCAAATGCTAACACCTTCTACAGACCCTGGGGCCCTGGGTGACACTAAGTAGGATATCATTTGCATTGAGGAGAATGGAAGAAATGAAAGCAAGTGTACATCCTAGTTGAAACTAGGTATTCATATAAAGATGGTGAAAGCTCAAGAGAGTTTCAGGCAGCTTCTTCGTTATGCAAGTGCCTCAAGAGGCACTTCTTTCAAAGCATGACCATCAGGATGTTTTTACAAGAGCAGCCATGGAATTTTCTGGGCAGGAATGGGCAGATCCAGTATCCAAGCACAGTCACTGTTAGCAGGTCAGGTTCTCCAAGAGGCACTATATGTGTTCAGACCAGACTTTCCTGTCCACTGTCCCTTCCTTGGCACATGATTGCTGCACTCCTAGCTTCCTCACTGTTGGGATAGCTCCCTGCATGCTTGGTTGTGATGTCTCAAGTTGTGCTGAGAGCTGGCTTCACTCTCTGCTCTCTCAGGAGAGCTGCAGGTTGCCCAGAAATTGATATCTGGATCTGGTTTCCCTGCATTTCCTCCTGCCAGGCTTTTGTTTTCAGCTGTGAATCAAATTCTTTGGCTTAAAAAGAATTACCATTAAAACTGATTTTACAGTGCTGAGTTTGGACTGGCAGCTAGAGAAACTGCAGATTTCATATTTGTTCATGTGCAGCAGGAGTCCCGGACTCTTACTCAGAAAAGTTTCTATGAAGAAAGTCACTGAAAAGCTAATGGCTTTTCTAGTAGCAAATCCTTTTTTTTTCTGGGGTTAAGCCATTCACTACCTGTGGGCACTGATCTCTCTGTTAGTGTTTTGCAGACACAGTTTCTGCCTAAGTGTCAAGCTGCTGCTAGAGAATGAATGCTCCAACATATACTGAAGATTATTTTCCAAATTGAATGGAATTGTGGAATGGGGAAGCTGACATGGGCATAGTCTTCGAAATGTCACTTGTATACAAAAAGTAATAACACAGGACACACGCCACTCTTCTAGACTGGCAAAATTTATTTTTACCTCTAATTGGGGTAAGTTAGGAAAATTTGGTATTCGTTGCCACTCAGCTTCCTTCTCACCTTCCTGGTACTAATGATTTACTTCCCCTGGCTGTTACTGTACTATATTTACTTACCTTTTTCCTTTTTTTTTTTTCTTTTCTAAGAAGTACTTTTTTTTTTTGCCTGCATCCAGGAAAGTTATGTTATAAAAATCATGGCACTCTGTTTTGTTAGATAAACATCGAACCTGGGCTATTCCGTCTAGTTCAACCAGTGGGCCAGAATGTTACCCAGCACAGCACTTAGCAATGTGACTAATCTGTTAATGTATAGCTTGCTTTATCATGTACTCCCCATAGGAAATTCGTACAAACATAGCAATGCTTTCCTGTGGCAAGCTGTTGTTTATGTTTGTTATTTATGGGTGTGTTAGAAAGGGTAGCTCTGAGAAGAGAGCTGGCTTGCTTCCTTGGTGGTTCTGTGATTTTATTTTTTTTTTCCAGGGCCGCTATTGCTATCCTCTGACTAACCTAATTTTCTACCCAAGTCATCTTTACTCCTGAACATAGTTATTGACATTACAGAATACAGTTGCTTGTGCTTTCAGAGCTTCTTTTTAAATGTGTTTTAAGATCCAGGTCCAATAGTTGTCTTGAAGGTAACGTACGACAGCTTTTGGACAGTTTGGTGTTTCCAAGGATATTTGCTGGAACACTATGTGCAAATAGCACATGGATAACATCAAATGGTTAGTTAAAAAACTGATTTTGTCTTGTAGTGTAAGCGTCTAAAGGCAGCCAAAAAAGTTGTTTAGTAGAAGTGGCTTAAACCAACTTATCAGTGTAATCCTTTGAATACATTAAAATGGTTAGTGAAAAATTGCCCATTAAACTTGACTCCAGGTGCCATGTTTGTGTTTTGAAATCTGTTCTAGCTTTTGAGACAGTTAGGTTCATCTTGTCCTCATTTTGGATGGTAACGCATAAAGCAAAACTGCTTTTTGCTGTCAGAAAAGAGTGCTTTAGAGATAAGTGTGTCTCAAATATTAGCACTTTCAAAGTACAGGTTGTAGACAGCTTCTTGTTCACAGAATTATTGACTTTGAACAGAATCTCAGTGTATAATTTAGAATTTCAGAACTGCTTTAAGGTTTCGTTTTCTAGTAGAATGATGTTTTCTCTTAAGGTTTTGCTACTAAACATCCCTGGGCAGGTATGGACAGACCTTATTCCAGCTTGACAAATCTCTTTATATTGAATTAATAATCCTATCTTATGTTTATAATGGGGCTGCTGTCTCTAGGAATTTTTTTTCTCTGAAATAATATATTGTAATATATTGTGGTGTTAAAGATCAAGATTCAAAGGTTGGAAAAAAAAAAAAAGCCCTTGTAAATGATTACTTCTGCTTGGAGCACATGCAGTAGCCGTTGTGCTGTGAATCTGCTATACTGATTACGGGGAAATGAGAAATTTAAAAGAAAATAAAGTATTATACTGAAGAAGCATACAAGGATATCTTATGTCTCAAATTGTGAATGAAAAGAGTAAATACCTGATTAAAAAACCTGGTATATCTCTCAGTCAACTGAATTGTTTTCTGGAAACACCTGTGTTAATTCTAGGCTATGTAAGCAGCAGGTATTAGTGTTCCCAGTCAGTTTTATTCGAGGTGTATTCTCTGGCATACCTATACCAGTAAAACTTTGCTTCAACTAAGTTTTGCATTCTGCTTAAACATGTCCTGTCTGCTTGGAGTATCTCATCTCTTATTCCTAAAATGCTTTTCAGATTACTGTATTTTTCATCTTCCTTTATTTAGGGCTATCATAATTCATTCCTTAAAGAAGCAGGGTTTGAGTCTACCTGAGTTTAAATCAGGGTCAAACATTAGCATCTACTTAAATGAAAGCTCATTTCTTATTTTGATTTAATTGTAGAAATGGAACAGTGGGATAATCAAATCTACTTGCTATTCTAAATAATTCAAGTCACTTTATTCAGATTCCTAAGAAGTGACTGTCACCAGTTTGGGATTTGAAATAGCAAGTATTGCTTTATGCTTAACAAAACACAGATAACTGACAGCCCCTTCAAATAGGGAATGGTTCATTTTATGATGCAAAACAGATACCTTGGTTGGGAATAATATTGTGTATCTATATGCAGGATTAAATCCCAGACAGAAAGCAAAGGCAGATGAAAAGATTGCATTGCTAGTTTCTTTTTTCATGCTGAATATAAACTGAGTATTTCACAGCCCTCAGGAGTAAGGCAAGGGACTGGTTAATGCATTGGCTGTGTTTGGCATACCTGATAACTGGTTTTGAACTTTCAGTTGCCTTTATTAAACACAAGCAGATTCTTGCTGTGATTGATTAGCTTTCCCTAGTAAGAATCTTTCTGATAGGTTTACATGATAGAGAACAGTGTAACTCAAACACAGGTAAGCAATATTCCTGACATCAATAATCAAAGTGCTCAGAGCTAGCCAGTCCTCTTCAGCAAAGTCTATGTTGCTTTGATCAATTATAGGAAAAGCTTGGTTTCAGTGGGGTTTATTTATTTATTATTTATTTATTTATTTATTTAAAGTAGTTTGACATGAAAGTTTCAGGAAGCTGAGATTTGCATTCTTAGAGCTTATGATTCATGGAGATAACTCTGATAGCCAAAGTGATCAGATGGTGCTTGGGAGCCTATTAGTCCACCTCTTTGCTATCACACTTGTATCACAATGGTGTGCTCGTCAGTACTTGCCATTTGTAAACCTGCCAGCATCTTAGCTCATGAAATGTCAGTAAAACATTTCTGGGGATGCTGCCAGAGGGAACCGCTTCATGCATTTGACCTTGTTCTTTTTCTCTGGCTGGTGCTTTCTGAGATCGCTGTTGGAGATAAGTCCAAGCGATACCTACAGTGCCCAGGGTGGATGGAGGTACACATATAGGGCAATTTCACTTGTCCAAACAATTGGATAGCAGCATCTTGCATGCCGTTCTTCTAGACTGCCATACTCATTAGCTAACTGATGTAACAGTTAATACTTAACATGTGAACTCTCATAAAAGGAGCTGTTAAACTAGTGGGTTGAGTGAACTCCCACTGATGTTATAGAGAAAATGCTTTGGAAAATATTTCAGAGACCCAGTGATGCAATCTATGCATTTTGGAAGCTGCCCTGAAGGGGAATGTGATATTTTTGTATTCTTGTGGTAAAAAAATTTTACTTCAGGAGATGTAAAGGTCTTTACCAACCCAGTTGATTCTATGATTCTATGTTTAAACTTGAAACAACGTGCAAAAGGAGAGCAGGTGGCAGGCAGACTTTGAGGAGCAGCTCTTGGATACCTTGGCAAAAATGCTGTTTCTAGCTGGAGCCCTTTTGCTGGCAGGTGAATAGGCTTCTGTCTGGAGTACTGGCAGCCTGTCCAGGGGTGCTCCCAGTTAAGTGTGGCTGACTGCACTGAGATTTGCCTCTTTTAAGGCGTAATTGTCCAAAGCTACGGGCAAATACTAATCTTTTAATCGGGTGTTTTTTAGGTTTTAAACCCCAAAGTACATGGAATCACAGAGTAATTTAGTGTGGAAGAGTCTCTGGAGGCCACCTGGCTCATTTTCCAGAAATTCTCAGTATCTCTGAAAATGGTATTTCACAATCCCTCGGGCCTTTTCCATTGCTTACTTTATTGTGAAAAATTCAGTTAAACCGCAGTCACGTTACCGCAGAAGTGCAGCATTCTCTCATTTATCCATTCTAGTTCCCTTACCTGTCACTCAGGAAGTTAAGTAGGAAAGCTAGCAAAGAGTTAAGGAGTCTTGCAACATGACTGTATTGTGGACTCAGGAGGCTATTAGGTCGTATTCATAATAATGTATTATCTCTTCCTTACTTCAGTACAGCATATTTTTAATTTCATATAGTTTCACATTAGGTATTTGCATTTTCTTATTTAATCCTCTGTAAGTGAATCTCTCATAGCTGTGTCAAGATTGCTAAATTCTCCTTTTAAAAAACCCAAACTATTCTGCACTGGGGAAGAGTATTTTTAAGAAAGCAAAAAAAAAAAAATTGTTTTGATATTAATAATTTTTAGCTATATTATAGATATATGTTAATATATTGCTATTTAGGTACATTAGTATGTTTCAGGCATTTTATTTATTTATTTATTTATGGTGTTGAAAGCCAAATTTTTTATGGTGAGGATCTGGCAAACACTTTAAAAAAATAGTCAACTTCTTACACATGTGTACATGCAGTAAACTTCTTACACATGTATACACATGTATACCTGCATAACACTCTGTTACAGCAGTGCAAAATCAACAGATACATTTAAGTGACCAGAATGACTTCAACTGTATTGCCTGTATGCAATTGTATAACAAAGGAATGCCTTTGTTAGAAAGTTTAGGTGTCTCCAGAACAGGCAGAATAGCTGACATCATAATGTGAGATATGACTAGGTCTTAAACAGTTTATATGGGTTTAACTCTTTTTTTAACTTCATTTATTTAACTTAACTTGAAGATGATTAAAGACTTTTTTTTCCTAGTAAGGTGGCTGATGTACCTACATAACAGATTTGTATAGTTATAGGTACGTGTTCCACACTTTCTTCAATGAGTAAAATAATACTGTTGAGAATAAATTAACAAGAAACAACCATATGATTTTCTTTAAAGTTTAATTAAGCAAAGTATTAGTGTTTTAACTTAACCAATTCAAGGTTTCCATTCTCACTGCTGAGGGATCAAAAATGGTGTACTTACGTCTGCAGTTTTGAGGAGGGGAGGGCTTTATTCTAGGGGTGAAAATCTAGAACAATGTTGTTTGTTTCACTAGGAAATAAGACACCTTTGAACTTGTTACATGTTGCTGAAAGACCTAGAAATTTGACTTAATATTGCAGGAATGCAAGAAATGGATCTTTTCCAAATTTTCCATTTCCGGTCAAAAATAGGAGTTTGAGAGAGTTTTAGGGATTTTTTTTTTCCTTTTTCTTTTTTCTTTTTCCTAATTAAAAAGTATGTTATTGAGTGTAACCTGGAATTACATAAATCAATAATGCTACACAGAAAAAGAGAACAAATTATACCTCTTATTTTCATAATGGACAAGATCTAAAATTAATTCCTTAGGTTAATGAGTGTCCTCAGGGTTGCTGGTGAGGATCGCTTTGTGACACCAGTATGTTACTGATCAAAAAATACTGAACAGAGCCAAAGAAGAGAGAAAAAACCAGGAGCAATCTGGGGGAGTGGGGTGAGGAGAATGGAGACTTAGGATATCAAAGCTTTTAGCTTTAGTGCATTGATTTTTGGCTGCCTGCATTGAGCTCCAGCATAAGCTAAGGATACAAATTCAGATTTACCTTTGCTTTGAGGTTCAAACTTGGTGCTAATCTCAGCTAGGGATTTGGCTGAGATGCAACTGGGTTTCCAAGTTTGTCACACTGACATGAGGTTGTCTTTGTCTTTGTCTTTCTCAGACAGTGCTCCCCAGAGGGAAAGAAAAACAAATACCATGAAGTGTGCAGGGGTTTATGCAGCTCTGTTAACTTAGAGGAGGTCTGAAGCTTAGGCGATCATGGGGCCAAAAAATTCTCAGAGCAGGCAGTTACAACAACATTAATATGTCTCATATTTCCTGTGCTGTTTCTGCTGCATTACCTTTATCCTCTTATTCCAGGCATTTAGCTTTCTCTTTCTTCTATTACTTGGCTATGAATTGGTAATGTGGCTGGAGGAGCCATCAGATACCACCTCTCTCATCAGTGCAGTGTATTTCTGTGAGTTCAGAAGTAGACAGGCTTTTTCATCAGCTGAAATGTTAATTACTTTGTCATATCCATTAAGGCTTGGGCATATAAACTGCTCTGTGTTTGAGTAAGGATGCTGGGAAGTTCCATGTCATCATTTCGCCTTTGTAAGAATTTCCTACCCTTTCTGTTGTGTCACCATAATGCTGTAGAACAGTCTCCCTGTTGCCATTTCTTGTGGTTGATGAACATGAAAAGTATTGTGCTGATGGTCATTTTACCATAATTCCTGTAAACATTACAATTGCAAATGATGCCCTCCTGCTGCCTTCTTCTGTTAGTGAATCACACCCTCTAAAACAAGTGCCACTTCTGCTTCTGGCCATTTAACATGCTCTTAGCTGTTTCTAAAGGTAACTGTGCAATAATTATTCACTTGTTTCATTAGCATGAAGATCTGACTTCTCAAAAGTAACATGGTTACTACTTTTCCTTTAAATGGCAGAAATTTTCACATGATGCTGTGCAAATAAAACTGTGCATAACAACAGATCAAAAGAACATTAATTGTGTAAAACTTCTGAGTGAATAAGAGTGATGAGATGAGGAAGTTATGCATGCAGTGAAACTTGAGTCACAGAGGTATCTACACTGCACAGGCTGTCGAGCTGGTTTTAGTCTTATCTCCCTGTAGATCAGCCTGTAGACAGAGTTTGAGATCTTAAAACCGGAATGAAAAATTCAGGCTTAGGTTTGACAAGGCCTGGGATCCAGCCCCTTCTCCTTGTGCTGTTTGTCTCCAAAGGGGTTTCATGCAGTGCCTCTTGCAGGGTGCCAGAGGAAGACAGGATGCTCCAACACCTGACACTGGCAGATGCACTGCTGCCCAGGCAGCTTAGGGAATGGCTGCAACACTTGGAGATGGGTTTTAAGTGGAGGTGTATACTGAGAGAAACCTAATGCAGGTGTTTGAGCCCAAAGGTTGCTGTCTCAGCAGTGCCCTGGAAAGTGAAAATGCTGGGAACTGCCACCTTTATGCCTTGCTCAGTTGGTCTGGACAGTAAATGTAGCTGAAAGACTATTAAGCCCAGTCTTACAAGTTTTTCTCAAATATGTATGTAGACGATTAGATCTTGAGAGCACATTCAAGGGTGGTGTACATTTTATGGGTAGAAATTTCTACCTATGCTTTTGGTTATTGAGCTGATTATTTACATCCAATAAAGTCTTTAAGTGTGATGGAAGAATTACTGATCTGAAGAAGTGGTGCTGCATGAGATCTTTTCTCTGTTTCAGTGCCAGGAATAAACCTCAAAACAAAACAAAAAACACCCCCAAAACCAAACACACACCCCCCCCCCCCAACCAGGCAAATTGAAGCAAACACCAGAAAACTTCCAAACTAATCCTGCTTCCCCTGCATCATCTTCCATCCTGTATCTGTTACTTTCTTATCCTAATGGCATTATTTCTGCCTGCTTGTAGTATTGTGTGCTTTGTCATTTATGGTGAGTAATTCTGGACCAAATTTTAGGCCATATCCAGGAAACAGACCACACGTGTGAAGTGAGCCAAGGTACCCTTGTTTGTGTGTGTGTGCAATCCGTACTTTGTTGGAGAACAGGGCTTTCTCTACTTGGCATCATCAAATATATCATGCTAGCTCAAGAGGCCTGGTCTAGTCTTCTATAGAGACAGAATATATTTTAATATTAAATAAGTATTTTCTCGTATGTAAAGAATATTTTTTTGCTTACTACACATGCACACAGTTACATTTCGGGGGTTTTTTTGTATTTTTTTAATATGGACTTAATGTTGTGTAACATCCTCCTTCAAACTGTCTGCCGCATCTTACCTATGATCTACAAAGCTAAGAATTATGGAACCATTCCCAGGGATTTGTAGATTTCTGAAACCTGAATCCTGCTGTAGAAACGTGGTGAATTAAATTGCTCAATGCCTGTGGTTTTGGGGGTTTGTAAGCCTTCATTCTACACAGAAAAAAAAAAAAAAATGTATTAAGTAAAGAGAAATCCTACATGCTGAAGCCAGCAGAGCTTCTGCTGTGCTTTATCTATCACTCTTCAAAAGATGTCTGATCCTTAGATAAAACATTTGTTAATACTTAAAAGATTTCAGCATAAGATCTGTAAAGATTTGCTCTTTTTCTACAGTTAAAGCCTAATAATATGCTGTAATTTAACTTAAGCATTAAAGTTTTTTCAGTATCAGGAGCTACCTAATCACCCTAGGCATTCAATAACAATGTAACACATAGGAACTGGAAATTAGGGAACAAGAGGAAGAAATAAAGCTGGGGGAAACGAGATGGAGTTTTAGCATCGTTTCAGGGATTGGATTTAACTCTGAGGTCTGTGACTCTGCTAGCAACGTGAAAAAGATAATCTTTTAATGTCATTGATAGGCAAATGTGAGAAATGCTGAATGCAGAGCACAGAAACTAATTAGAAAAAGAATTAAAAGACGAAAATGTTCTTTCAGATATAAAATCATGTTAATGGATAAACTAAGTCTCTGAAAGCCTTATTTTTTTCTTTTCATTTTTTTATTTTTATCATTTTGCAGGAAATAGAGCAAACCAGAGCAAACAGAAGGGTGTTAACTGTGACCTGATAATTAAGGAAAAGCAGAGTCAAGGAACAAATACCCCTTCAGCTTCCAGCATGAAAATCATAGGTGGCACTTAGGGACTCTCAGGGTTGTCATGATAACCCTGAGAAACCACAGTGAGAGCCCCAGTGGCACAGAAGTGTGTGCCTGAGAGCAAGCGTTGGCAGGTGAGGAAGTTCATAAAACTGATATTTTTTAATTGATCTTTTTCCATCTCTCTTGGTGTCTGGGCTGTTGATGGGTACGAAATGTAAAGGATGTACTCCTGTAGTGACAAAAAGCACAGGTGAGTAAGTGGTGGCTGCAGGGTAATGACAACAATGCCTTGTGCCAGCCTCAGCTGAAAATAGATGCAAGGTAATTGAATTCAGTGACATAGGAGATGAAATCAGAGCACTATAAAATTAGGCCTAAGATGAGGGTTGTTTTTTTTTCTTTTTATCAGCTCTTTCTTTGGATTGCCAGGGTGAGGAGCTCATACAGTCATTTGGAAATGAAAATAAAACAAAGAACATACACTGCAGGACAAAGAGCCAGTGTCCTGGTTTGTTTTCACAACAAAACAGCTTAGCAAAGGATTTGAAGCATTTTAGAAAAAGAATAGCTTGAATACAGTCTTAGACAGAAGTTGCTTGGATTTTGTCTATGTTTTAAGTCAGGTTTGCAGTTTGAGTGTCTAAGGGGCTGTTACCGTGATTGAAGTTACAATGTTCAGAAGTCTAATGAAGTCCAAGAAAATGCAATTGTGATTCATTCTCTAGATTTTGTTGTAAGCTTAAACAGAGGTGGTGGTTAAACTCCCCTTCTGCCCACCTTACCTCCACCCCTTCAAATAAGTGTTTTATGGAAGGATCTAAATTTGGCAACTGATGAGTTTTATAGCCAGACAGCAAGAGAGACAATTAAACTTAAGGGACAGTACTGAAAATAAAATAGACATGAAAGTCTGAAGAGCATAATGGGGTGAAGATTTAAAGTGAACAGAGCAAATTGAGAGCAAAGCTGTAGGTATGTGTTGTGTTTTTTGGTTTGTTTTTTTTTTACTGGGCCTTGGATTTAAGAGAACAACTGTGAACCTGAAGCAGAGGATGAAGCATTTGATTTGAATATGAATGTCTGGCAGGGTCTGAGCAGCATGAAAAGGATAATTTTAGCAGCAGCTTTTTGAATAGACTTGGTTGGGTACAAGCTGAGATATAAGTAGGCTAGACAGGCTATAGCTAAGATCAAGGGCAGGGGAGAAAGGTGAAATTCACTGATGTTCAAACAAATCTGGCAGAAGCATGCATGACTTTGAGCAGTATCTGCCCCTTGTTTTGTAAATTTTATCAGTATATGCTGTGTTTTGGGGTGGCAAACAGAAGCCTCAGGCAGTCGGGGTTTATTTTATGGCATACACTGACATGCATAGTGCACTGTATGGTGAGGGTCTGGAATGTAGGGAAGGTTACCAGTGTACGGATTCTGTTTCGACATCGCACCAGATGGAGGAAGGTGATTTGTAGGAAAGATGAACTTCAGCAATTGGTATTTGGAGTCATAGGCATCCGAGAGGCATATCTGAGAAAAGGGCAAAATATAAACAATATTGTCTAGATCCAATGGCAGACAGAACAAAGATTTTGAAATTCTTTTTCAGACCTTATCCCTGTTCGTGCTCTAAGAGTGAAATGTCAAAACAAATACAGTGATTAGTGAACTATTCAAAACAGTAAGAAAAGTAAGAAATGTGCCTAGCACTTTTTACTTGAATAACATGTTTTATGAATTCCACAGTGATAAATATTAGAAGAAAATACCATAAAATGCAAGATTAGTAGGCATAGGTGAACATTGAAAAAGGGAGTGCACTGTACAAGACTTAAATAATGCTTCTAGCCAAACCATTTGGCAGATCATATAATCATAGAATGGTTAGGGTTGAAAAGGAATATTCTCTATTGTTTCAAAATTGTGTCAGAGCCATTTTCTTGTTACATGAAAAGCTTTATTATCTTGGATTTAAAAACAAACAACTTTACTTTTTCACCTCTGGATCTCACTTTCATTGTAGAAAATTTAAAGTTGAATATTCCCTATGAAAAGGCTGGGAAGCCTACCATAAGAAAGGCAGAGAGAGAACTGAGTTAATTCAACCTAAAGAAAAGGAGGTTCAAGGGGAACCTTATTATCATGTTGTTCCAGTATTTAAAAGATGGCTAAAAAGAGGATAGAGACTCACATTTTACAAGGAGCCACATGGAAAAGGCGAGGAGTAATGGCCACAAGTTACTCCTAGGTAGAGTCTAACTGACAGCAATCAGCTGCTGGAATAATGGCCCTCAGCAAGTGGTAGATTCACCAATGCTGAGCACTTAAGATATGTCTAGGCAGGGTTCTGTGACATCTAGTCTAGGTCGTTCTTTGCCAAGAAAGGTCAGACCAGATGATCCTTGAGGTCCCTTACAACCTGGTATTCCATGGCTATGATAAATATTTCAAAGATCTAAGGCCTTACTTTGCATGTAGCAGAAACTACAAAATCCCACTAGAATGTTTGTTTTTATGTCAGAGGAGGATATCATAAAATAATTTTAATACATATTAATCAAATAACTAAAGAAAGTTTATTTTTCAACTGAGGAGGCTCAGGTATTAAACTGACCAAAGTGAGATAGGCTAAGTTCATTTATAAAGAAATGTAATGTAATTAGTATTAATATTTTAGGACTATATTTGGTGTGTTTAAGTACATTCCCTTTAAATATCACTGGCCACAACTAAATGTTTTTCTCAACTCTTCAGTATTCCAGCCAATGTTACCTAATATTTTCTCATAAAGCACTTTGAAAATATCAAGAATGTTCCTCTACCTCATATTACTTAGAATCCTAGAATGATAGAATACTTAAGGTTGCAAAAGACCTTAAGGTCATCAAGTTGCAACCCCGTGCCATGGGCTAGTACATCCCACACTAAACAATGTGGCTCTGTCCAACACGGCCTTGAACGCCTCCAGAGGTGGAGCACTCACAACTTCCTTGGGCAACCCATTCCAGTGCCTCACCACCCTTACAGTAAAAAATATCTTCCTTATATTCTATCTAAACCTCTCCTGTTGAAGTTTGAACCCATTACCCCTTGTCCTGTCACTACAGTCCCTAACAAAGAGTCCCTCCCCAGCATCCCTATAAGTCCCCTTCAGATACTGGAAGGCTGCTATGAGGTCTCCATGCAGCCTTCTATTCTTCAGGCTAAACAGTCCCAACTTTCTCAGCCTGTCCTCGTATGGGAGGTGCTTCAGTCCCCTGAGAATCAGTAGTATGTAATGATAGAAAAAGAATCTAGTTGTGTTTAAAAGAAAAGATTATGATTGGGAAGAACCTAAATTTTAAAATGAAAGAACCTGAAGTTTTAAAAACAAAAATGTAGAGCAAAGAAAGACATCATTTCCATTGAACAGGTAAACAAATGGTTAATTTTAAAACCTGCCCTTCTCTAACTCTGAGGATAAAATTGAACTGAGTCATGTGATACGCATGAGTATTTATAGGTTTAGGATCATACAGGTATTTGCAAATTAATTAAAATATATAATGTCAAAATGACTATTCTTTATTGTTAAATATACATTATTTGTTCTGTAGATTTCTCTCCCAGGACTCTATCGGACACTTTGCTTTGAAGATGAAGGCCTGTGGCATGCTTTTTCTCAGAGTTCTGTGTGTGAACAAGACTTTCCACCTACTATTGTGAAAAGAATTTCCTTATTTCAGCAGGTAATTTTTTAATAAAAGAATTTAAAAATTGTGAGTTCAGCATTGAAAGTAAGTTTTGCGTCTTGGGAATTTAGGCTTCAGGCCTGGTTCAATTATAAGCAATTGACAGCATCTCTGTTGTTTTACAGCTTAACTAGTTTATTTAGTCTAAGGAGTTTTCTTTTTTCTATAAGACACATTTAGCTCTTTTTTGTCTGAGTCTGGTTTTGTGTTGATTTATTGGCTGCAGCTGAGCATACTCTGTAAGGTAACAAGCTTTTTATTAATATTCACAGAATTAATTTCATGACTGGATATTAAAATTCTTTTATGGTTGCTTTGTTACTGAAGAATTTGTCAGCTTGTTGAGCGTCACTAATTCAGTTCATCATAAAATGTGCAAACTCACACATCTGAGTGAGAACCAAAAAATGTAATAGCAACACTGATTTTTAGAACAGTAGTCATAAAATAGTGGTTAAAAAAAATCCTGAAAGCTCAGTGATCAAAGTACTCATCAAGAATGTTGGAGAGGCAAGTCCCTTCCTCCACTTGGGATCCGTTCTACTTTAGAAGAGAAAAATGGCATCCTTCTTTTGTTTAAGGAAGAAAGGGTGTTGTTGCGCACTTTCACATGATACCATGATTTTTCATTTGAAGTACTTGATATAAAATGAAGGCCTGTCCAAAGAAGTCAAGAGGTATAAGACAATATAGTTTCATGCCGATTGGCTCTTAGGGGCTGTCTATTTGGAGATTTTGTACAGGACAATTTCTAAAATAGCATGCATGGAATTTAGGAACAAACAATTTTGGAAGGGAGTATGTCCATGTTATGTTTGATTGGATGAGATGCTGAAGAGCAATTCTTATGAGCACAGTGTGTTGTCATAAAAATATTGCATTTATAGGATAATAAATCTGAAATGGACAATTATGTATCTAGTTTCTTGTGTACAAAGTATTGATATTTCTGTTGATGAAATATGCTGAAACTACCAGATTATATGCTGCACGTGAGTTAATTTCTTTCAAACTGTATGTTAAACATAAAAATAGTGAAGTAACTCTTAGTGTAATCTCAAGCTTAAAATGTAGTACTTAAAAACTCGATTAAGTTAAGTTTTTCCTCCAAAATAGCAGATATTATAAACTGGAATGTGACAGTTCAGCACTGTCATTTGCACATCTACAGGTAAGGAGGTAGGAGAAGATGTCGCAATTTTAACATATCATTTTTACTGAAGTTGCCTGCAGTTGCCTGCAGTTGCCTGCACTGAAAATTTGCATGAAGTTAACTGAAAAAGAGGTTGCTGGTAGGAAAACTACTGATTCAATTTTGTATCTGAACTTATTAGCTGTTCATGTTCTGTAGCCTTTTGAAAAACAGTAAAAAGAATTTGCAGAACTAGGAAATTTGAAAGTCAGAATGTCTCAGAAAGGAGTTAAAAATAAAACTCTAAAGGTTTGTTAAAGGAAGTTACTTCAAAACTGATTATTTTACTGTATTACTGCACTGAAATCAGAAACATTGCTATTCATTCCAGTTAGGATGTTGCTGCCTAAATACATGTATAGAATTCAGATTATTAAAGCTAAGTTCACTTTCTGTCATTCTAGCTACTCACAGAGCTTTTTACTAAAACAGGGTAGAAAAAGTTCCATCTTACAAATAGGCATTAGAGGTAGATATGTCTTGTGATCCTGTTAATAGGACAAGCTACTTACAAAAGAGCAATTGCATTAGATTCTCTTGGAAACGATTGATCAGATAGCTATTCAGAGAAAATAACTTTGTTCTAAAGAGAATTTTAAATAATTCAGCCTTCTTAGAAAAGTCTTACTTCTAAAATTGTCACAATATACCTTTAGAGACACATCTCCTCTGAATATATTTTAATTTAAGGTACTTGTGGTCCAGGCTGTCCGACCAGACAGGCTACAGAGTGCTATGGCTCTTTTTGCATGTAGAACCCTAGGTAAGTTATTTTTTTCTCCAAGGTGTTTCTACACAACAATTAAATAATGTTTTTGGTTCGTTTTCTATTTTATAGTTCTTATGGAATCAAAAATTTTAGGATTTGAAAATATGCTGTAAATGGATTTGCTGATTTTGTTCCTGTTAAGTATTGTTTAAAAGTGCTTTCAAATGGTTTGGTGTTTATGTTGCATAGTGATTTAAAATGTGTTAAAATATCTGTCAGATTCTTTTAGTAAATTCTTGAACGCTGGAGTAATTAAGAAAGGATGATAGCTGGTTTTCTGTAAGTTTTACACTTCAGCATTTTCCCTAAGACAGAAATTTTCCAAAAAGATTGTTCTATTTAATGTCATTTACCATTTTAAAGCCATTAAGCTTGATATCTTGTCTGTTGGATCTCAAAAGATTGTTTTGTATTGTCAGTTATTTTTGTTGGTCTCTTGGATGATAATATAAGGCAATACACATGATTTAGAGTGATTCAATACTGTAATTGCCTATTTGTTCTCATCTGTCTTTCTTCTCTGAGGGCCATTATATCTAAAGCTTGGGACTTATGTTCCAAATATTGCAATGCGGCACACCAAAGCCTTCCTTCATTTTTTAGCCATTAATGAAAATGCACATATGGAAGATGAATTATGAGTGTCTCATTGGGGTGGACATTGTACTTTTAAAAGTCACCCTCATAGACATTACATAGGGACAAGATAGAATTTGTTGGTTTTAATGTGGTAAAACCACAGTAAAACCACATTAAAATCAACTTGGTAAACCAACCAATGTGTTGATTTTAATGGGGCTTTTAACCCCACAGAGGTGGGATGAACAGAAGGGAAAGATTGAGAT
>JBCJKH010241495.1:0-25000 GCA_039877255.1 Loriculus beryllinus
CAATGCAGTGTGAAGTGTGAGACCACACACTGGATGAAGAGTATTAATAAAAAACTTCTGGGAAGTCTGTTGTACTGTTCCATTACTTCATTTTATTTTGTAGAAATAACATGAAAACAATTTTTAATGTAACAAACAGGTTAAATAACAAAACCTCTAAAAGTTACAAAATGGTTTTCATTTTCTTTCCTTTTTGTTTTAATATGAAAAGATAAAGGAATGCATCATACATCAGTTTATGACACCCTTATGTTTCTTTCATGTATAGGATTTGATAATCAAAGCAAGAGAACTGTCCAGCTAAATTAGAACTGCACTGACCACACTTTAGTATGCTCCTTTGACAGACACAACTGATTCTCATTTGAAATACCACTGTCCAGGCTAGCTTAAAACAATGTAGGTGACAGAAGGTCAACAGTGGTGATTAGAAATGTTATAGAACACTAATATGTTGTGAATTATTCTTGTTTTCAGAAAGTACATGTGCTATATGAGTTGTGTGAATTAATGTAGTGCCATGCTGCAAATCCCCAAGTGTTTGTTGTTGGTTCTTGTTTGTTTGCTTTTATTTTTTATTTATATTTCTATTATTATTATTATTATTATTATTATTATTATTATTATTATTATTATTAATTATTTTTATTTCTGCAACTCTACACACATAAGACATTCTTGCTGCCTTTCTTCCAATCTTCCTTGCCTTGCTTGAGCAAGCCTCAGATTACATGGCTATTTATTTTCTTTGAACATTAGGATTGCAAAATACCAGTCCTTCATTTCTATAGCAAAGATAAAGAATAAAGCTCAGTGAGAAACCTAAAATCAAATGTTATCTTGGCATTCAGTAGATAATTGTGACTTCGATAATTTAGACATTATATGGAACAACAACAGGTAAAAAATCAAAACATTCCCCAGCAAGAATGGCAGTTTCTCTGTGGTAGGTACAGATTCTTTGTTTGATGAGAACAATCGTATTCTAAAGCACTGGGGGTTCTTTATTTAAAAAGATAAATTGAATATATTTTTATAGTTTTATATGATTTCTTTATAGTTTTATCGCTAGCTACAGTGATAATACAAAAGGAAATGGATTTAAAAAGTATTTCTATTAGATACTTAAAATTGAAAATATAAATGCTTACAAATATTGTGGGACATAAACTAAATTGATAAAAACATAAATGCTGTCAGGTTCTTTTAAAATGCACTTTCCAATTTCTCATCACAATGGTTTCTTTGGTTGTGGCTATAAAAAAAACATGTTACTTTCAGTAAATATGTTTTTGTATTTACATACACATAAGCACATTTACAGTGTATTTTTGATAAAAGGGATTGAAGTTTAGGACTGTGGCTATACAAATAGCACTCTTTTGATGCACAGGTTTGTCTGGAAGATGGGATGTACTGTTGTAGCACTCCTGTATTAGTACTGCTCAGTGAGTGATGCCTATTTTTAAGCCTTGGAGGATGTGGTAACCATGCAGGTGCTCAGCACTGTCACCTAGGAATGCACATTGCCCTTGCAATTATTGTTCCTAGCAGATGATGACTGCAACATGCTAATAGAATTACTGCTCTCAGCTAAAAGGGTAAATGATGATACTCCAGCAGGGATGAGAGAAAGGATGCATAGTTTGATTGTAGTGCCATCTCCTTCCAGCTGCAGCATAAGGAAGCTATGCAGATACTAGAGAGGCCTGCAAGTAGACATAGATGTAGCAATGAATTATCTACTTCCAAAAAAGAAAAAGACATAAAATCCTTACAAAGATCAGCTGTTATAAATTGATCAAATTGCTTTATGTCTTGAAATTTTAGATGAGTGGTTAAAGTCCTCAGTTTCCATCTTAATAGAGAATGTCTTGGTGCAAAATAATGTACCCAGGATCCTAAACATCCAGACTAGGTGACAGGTACCTCTACTTGCAGGGAAACCTGATGAGAATGTAGCTGAGATTTGCTTTGCCAATGTGTAGCAAAACCAGGAGAGGAGAAAAACATTACGAATGACGAGCAGCAACCAGCTAATAAAAACATTTTCTGCTGAATTAGCTTTTTCCTATTAAACCCATTAATTCTTGTCAAATAAAATCTTACAGATTTATGTATTTAAAAATGCCAGTGTTCCAGCACTCTCCTTGAAGGCTCTGGGGAATGTTACCTGATGAAAGACTCTGGCACTGAACTGAAAACTTTATTTCCTTTGGGAAGCAATTTAATTACAGAAAAAATGTTTTTCATTTTCACAGAGAATTGACTCTTATCTTGTTTGTTTCTTTCTGACTCTGATGTCAGTCGGGTTACCTTTACTGGCAGGAAAATGTAAATGCATTTCATTCCTGGCAAGCTGTTTTTGAACTTCCCCTGGTGTCTCTTAATCAAATAGCAAAATTTGCTTTGTATTAAATTATTGAAAAATGATGCTTACTGACCTTTGGTCTTCAAGCACCTCCATAAATCTTTCCCCCTAAATTCTTTAATATGAATTCATCTTAGCTGTTTAGTTGATACCGCAATTCACATTTTTGGCTTCCAAAGTAGATGATCGCTTAAATTCCACTGAGGAAACAGGGCAATAAAAGGAACATCCAAAAAATCTGCTCAAGAATACGTGGTATATCATCCGTCACTGAAATGATTTAATGTGCTTCAAATTGTGCATGTGAGAGAAAACACTTCTGCTTTTAAGTAACATTTAAAGAGTGAAACTGCTTTTAGACAACAAATTACCAAGTAAGGAGGCATTACTGCTGTAATTGCAAAAGCCCAGTATAATTGGAAATAGATGTTATTAATCTATTTGAGTTTATAAAGTGTTCATAATACTTTAAACAAAAAAGGATGAATAATGATAGAAAAATTCCTGCTTGGGGGAAGAAGAGCAGTTTTTTCAAGTTAGTTCTATATTTTCCCTGAGATAAAAACTGGAATTACTAAAATATTAATTCTGAATGTACATGAACTGAAGAAACCATGTGACTGTTATCTACATTATTCCTTTATGGTTTTAATCAGTGGAAATAGACTTGCAGAAAGAGAACATGCTTGGAGAAAATATGCATGAAGAAAACAAGCACTTCTTGATGAAACAAGTACTTGCAAGAACTGTTTGCTCGTAAAGAATGTACACTTATATTTTGGTAGCAGGGGATCTAGTAACAAAAAAGCTTATCTTTGTATGGACTCCAGGCTTTTTCAGCAGCTACAGATCTTGATACTTGCATTCATGGTGTCCCAGCTTTTCTGTTTCTTCCATTTGTTTCTTTTGGTTTTAGTTTGCAATATTTCAATGTGCAACCATAAACTCTGCTCTTAGTCAATATCTAGCAAACTCTGCCCTGTAATAAATTCAGCTTTGTCACACTTGCCTTTTGGAGCAGTAACATGCCTTATTTCTCAGGATATTTCTTTCCATTGGCTTTCTTCATTGATGGATCTCAGTGTCTTCTTATTTTTGTCTTGAGTGAGAGAAATGAGGGAAATGAGCTTGTTACAGCCCTTGGTTTCAGTAAGACTTAACAGAATCCACTGCGGCCCAGTCCTCAGAGGGAAGATATTTTGGATAAACACATTTTGGACCTGCAGTACTCAAAGGTGACTGCAGCAAATTTTTCACAGGTACCACGTAAATAAAGAAAAAGAAAACAGTGCTGGCATAAACATGGTCAAGGGATACTAAATGGTTGTGGAAATAGCTCACTTACTGTGTAGGCTGAGAAATGTGACTGCAGGAGTATTTACTTCTCAGTTGTGGCATTGGTCTCACGCAAAGTCAGCGCTAACCTTTCATGATGCTGTTGGTTGGTTCAGTTTAAGTAGCCTTACCAAAAACTGTGTTTTACTAATTTGAAAGGGTTTGTGTAACACTTGTGGCTCTGGAGGAATAAAGAACATTAACTCCGATATACATCCTTACTATAGAATGAAGTTCAGCTTTTCCCAGAAGACTGTCTAGTAAGAAAGCCCAAAAGTTTCAGATAACTGAGAGTTGGCCTAACTTTCTACCGAGATACTTTGCAAAAGAATGGCATGGTCTGAAAAGAAAGTCATAGAATAGTTGTAAGCATAGGTATCTATGCAAGCAAACCCTAAACCTCTAGTTATTCAATAACACTTAAACGTGTTATTAAACTTTAAATGCATTTAAAATGAAGGTTCTCAAGCCAGCAGCATTTTGTGTCTGTTTGTTAGAATGACTGTTCTAATAAAACTGACTCTGCCTACTCAGAGTCCTAAGGGGAGAACAAGGAGAAATACCAGCCACATTTTGTTCCTAGTCCGACTGATATAATTCCATGCAATTCAGTTCAGTTATGTTGTTTCTCATTTACTCCTTTGCAAGACTTTGACTCAACAAAGCATTTACATATGTGCTGAAATCCCTCACCAAGCAAAGAAATCCCTTTACTTAACTGTAAGCACTGTTAGAGAGGATCTCAGTGCCTGGGTTTCTTCAAGTTAAATGTGTGCCTAAGACCTTTGCTAGAGGAGAACCTAATTGAATAAAATAGGGGATTCAAGTTTATCCCTATAATCTTGCCCATAATGTTTGCAATCTTTCTTCTCTAAACTATCTTGCCTGATACTGTTTACCTTGTCTTAGCACTAAATGCAACATGATCCATGGAAAGTTCCACATGTTGTTGGGCTTCTTCAAACTGATTGAATCTGTAGTTTGTATGAAGCAAGGAATATGAGTTAAATTTGCAGTGCAGTTAATTGCCAAGTTAGGATATAAAGTAGTCTACAAAAGCAGTTGAATTCTGGAGTAATGCCCCGTAATTGTGGCAATGATAGGCGTGTTTTCTCAAGAAAGTTCAAGAGGATTTTAATTAAGAGAGAGGAACATTGTGTTCAATATTAAATTGAAAATCAAATGTTAGAAATAACTTAGCAATTCTGACCTATAAAGCTGCTAATAACAATGGAAGGAATGGTGAAGTCAGGGCTATGTATGACTGTTTGGAGCCCTGGGTGGCAGCCCCAGGTCATTGTGATAATTGCAGGAAAGTACGTTTAGAATGGAAGACGCTTTCTGAAATGGGATCATTTAGTCTTCCACTTACTCTGGATGATATTATATAGTTCTTTTCATAAAACAATAGAGCTCTAACTTTTAACAAGGTTTTTTTTCTCAACTACTCTTACTGTGAAGCAGTCTCAGTACTTTGCTGCACCTCATTAGTTTCCAGGCTAATTTTAACCATGAACAGGGCATAAACATTTACTCACGTACTGGTGTTTCCCTGTATATAAAAAGTGGTAGAGTACTTTAATCCATTAGTATTTATGTTATTACTGCCAATTGCAGTTGCTTTGCCTGATTGAATCCCATACCAACATCTCCAAGCTAAGCAGATCTTGCTCTTTCACTCTATTTGCACTGCTCCCCAGCAAGTGTAGCTCTATGGCACAGTCGGCTTTTCTGCCTCAAGTTTATGCGACTGGCCTGGCATGTTGCAGTCACTACTTATGTGGTTGTGTGTTGGTTTAGGGGGTTTTGGGTGGGTTTATTTTGTGCTGTTACAACCTTTCATCTGCATGTGGGCATTTGGAGATTCTTGTATCTCTGGCAATAGCATTTATTGCAGTTCAGATTTCCTATCTCCACAGGCAGCAGGATGCATCTTAAAGGCAGCCTAAAGGCATCTTTCAGAAGACAAACTTTTAAAGCTAGAGTACTTAGGGGAGAATATATCTGAATAGCTCTTTTTTGAATTCCCATGGGAATTTCTTTGTTAAATTCGGAGACAGTGAAATTCCATAGAAGTAGTCTAAATGAGTGATTTGAGCAAGTTTTGCAAAGACAAATGTAATCCCAGATTAAGTAATAGCAATAAAAATTGGCCGAGGCACTTTTATAAGAGGATTTTGAGGTGTGACAATGTGAATAAACAAAGAAATTAGCTCTTCCTCAGGTGGGGATTTCTAATATCTGCGATATCTGACCAAAATCTGGTCACTTTTCATCTTGCTGTATCAAAAATGCTTTCCTGATTTTACTTTTCTTTGATCATGGATAAAACCCAGTGTTAGTTCTCAGAGCTTGTTTGTTAGCCTCATGCCCTCCTTTGTCCTTGCCTTTCCAGTTTGTTTTCCTGCCCTGCTAACCTTGTAGTAAGAGTGCAAACACCACTTTGGCAGAGTGATTGCAGAAGAACATGCCAATCTCTCATATCTGTGGTTTTGATGCTTTTAACTTTACACTCTTCAGAGGAAAGAAGTTTTTTTCCAAGAACTGGGGAAATATGAGTGTTTACTCAGTGCTGATATTTATGGTGCTTGCATAAGCATGTTGTTGGATGTTGGAGTGTAGACTTTAAGAGTTTCTGTAAACTATGCTCTGTAAACTATAAGAGCTGTAGTTTGTACTCCAATTGCTTAGAATTTTCCAGTTGTTGTATTCTTATTGAGCCTCCTGGGAAACTCAGGATGCCCTGGCACAATGTTAGTGTGCACTACATCATCTTGGGATGCAACATACTGGAGGTGTAAAGAGTGTTTTATTTCTTGTCTTAAATTATTGGTGCATACTCTTAACCAGCTCTCCCCTTCTATCTGAGAAGTGACTGTGCTGATATCAAGCATTTCTTATCCAGTTTTTACTTATTTCATGTATTGTTCCATGACTCAGTTACTAATGACTCCACTAAAGCTTTAGTCTCTCTTTGAAGGGTATCACTTTTCTATTAAGTGCATATCACAAGGGAATGTTATTCAGTGGTTCTGTGTTAGTGTGATTGCTCCACCAGCTCTGTTTGATAGCTTTTATTCATGGTCTGGAAGCACTAATAATCTTCAGTGCAGTTCTGTAGCTTAATTGGCAAACATAGTAACTTTGCCAAAGTATTCACCAGCAAGTGCTCCAGCTACAGTCTGAGTTGCAGAAGGCGAAAGCAGGGACAGGGGTAATGACAACTGCCCACTGTAGGAAAAGATCGAGTTCAAGACCATCTAAGGAACACAATGAAGGTGCACAAATCAATGCGGCCAGAGGAGATGCATTCATGGATCCTGAGGGAACTTGCTGAGAGAAATGGGCTTGTTCAGCCTGGGCAAGTCTTCAGGGAGTCCTTAGAGCAGCTTCCAGTGCCTAAAGCGGCTACAGGAAATCTGGAGAGGGACTTTTACAAGGGCCTGTAATAATAGGACAAGGAGGGATGGCTTTAAACTGAAAGAAAGGAGATTGAGATGAGCTCTTAGGCAGAAGTTCTTCCCTGTGAGGGTGCTGAGGCGCTGGCACAGAGTGGAAGGTGTCCCTGCTTGTGGCAGGGAGTTGGAACTGGATGGTACCTTCCAACATGAACCATTCTGTAATTCTATGATATAAACAGAGGAGTATCCTGAAATGTATTAAGATACTGTACTCCTACCTATAACATTGTTTCTGGACTGTTCTATAAAAAGATGGAATTTCCTCTTCAAAAAGGAAGGTGAAATATGTGCTAAACCCCATCCAACTCTGGAAACCTTGTCTTGGAGAAGAGAATTAAAACCTAAATGCACAGTCTATTCAGTTAATCAAGTGAAAAATGTGACTTGATAGTACGTTATATGAAACTGAAGAGAAAGAGGATTTCCATGTAACAGCAAACTACATGATAATGCCAGTGCTCTCAAAATGGTTTAGTCCTGTTTGTCCCAAAATATGGTGCATCCACAAAAAAAAGAGGAAACACAGATTAATGAATTAAGGGATCATTTAGCTTGGTAGATTGCATTTATTTCCCTCTTCAAAGGTTTTTAGAATGGGCCAGAAATGTTTTGGTTTTTAAAAAACTGCTCAAGCTCAAAACCAGTTTATTGAGCAAATACAGAAATAATTGCTTAATAACCTCTGTAATGCCAGTTTGGGGGAATATAATAGTTCATTTAACCTCTAAAATCAATGCAATATATTTTTAACCCCTGTACTATTCTCAGACCTAATCCTCACTCATAGCAAAATCAAGGAAAGACCCATAATTTCAGTGGAAAGTAGATTGAACCTAAAACATTTTAGAAGGTGCATGATGCCGCATGTTTAATGATCCATAGGTATGTGGTTCAATTCTGTAATAGGTGTCAAGAAAATCTTACAAACAGTTGGTACAATAAATATAACTGACATTTCTCTCAAATTGTCACGAAATGCACTCCAGCTGTATTTATTATACACATTTTCCCAATGTGCTATGTTCTTGCATTCTTTAATGATGAACAATGTTGCCGTGTGTTGGAGTTTTCTTTCTTGTTTGAAGCAGGAATGTGCAGGAGGTTATTTGAGGACTAAATATTGTAGGACCTTCTGTTTTGTCCTTCGTAGTTTTGAGGTTGTGGCATGGAGTTGAGCTGTGTCTGAATGGTTTGTTCTAGGAGAGTTTCAACAGACGCAAAACAGAGCCTGCTAATGCTATCAGTGCACTCATGCCTTGCTGCTTATTTAGCTATAGAATCTATGAGGATCTTGTTTTGTCGCAAGGATTAAAGATCAGATCTCCGTCTGTGGTTGTCTGACTTCTTATATGAAGTCTCTGGGCATAAACTGTACTTTTTTGGCAAAGTAAGGTGTGGGTCTGAGCCATGCCTAACACTTGACATTATGGCAGCAGTAAATAGTGCATTACTGTGAATCACTGCAGCTTCACTGAAATTTATGAACTTGGCTGTCACCCAAACCTGGAGAAGCATTCCATCCTAGGGAGGCCTCCAGGTCCATTAGGGAGCATAAAAGAAAGCAGCCTGATCCTGTGGTATGCAGCAAATGTAAAGTCTCAGTTTCAAAAAAGGAAAGAAATGACACAACATGTAATGCCATAAAAGCCATATGCCATCACACAGGATATTACTCACAAGGCACAGATCTTAAGGCTGACGTGCATTTGTATTGGTATTCTACCCTTATGTTGTGGCTACACACTAAACTCACAGGAAAAATGATAAAGGCAAACAGCATGCAGCTGAAGTTTAATAAAGTTTCAAAGGAATACAAGAAGTTAATTTGTGGGGAAACCTTTCTGTTTCTGGTTTCTCCTGTGATCGCTGTTTTCTCCTGAATATTTTGGATTTTGAACATTGTTCCACAATTTTTCTTCCAATGGAAACAAAAAATGAACCAGCATCCCAAATCTCTTTTTCCTTGATGATCCTCTCCCTTCCTTACATGTGTGTTGTTACCACATGGCCAACTTAGTTTTCTGATTTTCTTTGATTTCTCTCTCTTGCATTCCTGGCTGCACAGAGGCTCACTTGGAGATTGTTTCCTTCTTTGACTGGTAAAAGGCAGTGGTTAGGAAACCTCCCTGGGATATGAGTGCAATGGCTTCCCACTATTGGGCAAGTGCCCTAATCACTCGGCTATTATGCAGAAACAGCACTTTTCCCATTGTCTGTAATGAAATTGGCGCCAACATTTCCTTCTCCGCCCATGATCTCAGTATTGAGGGTAAATACTCCAAGAAGGCATCCCCAGGATCAACCTCCTTAGGGATACAGGCAGAACTTAAGGACCTGTCTGCCTAAATCTAGCTTGCAATAGAAGAAAAGATGAAGTGCTCCAATAGCTCCCCAACTGGAAGGACACAATGTTGTTCTGGATGACTGTCAGGTACATCAGCAAAGTTTCAACACCAGAAACCTTTTAAGCCACATTGTAACATTAACTACAACACTCAACAAACTGTTGTAGGAGTAGATTTGACTGTAGGTAAGTTGACAGGAAGTTGAGTTGGAAGCTGGGTGTGCGGTCAGGGTGAGTTTGCTGATGCAATCTTATCAGAGGTAGTATGTGATCAGCCTCTAAGAAGGACTGTCTGCCTTGAGGATGCTCTGTCCAGCTGATGGGATGAAATACCAAGATTGGCATAACTGGAGGATGGATGCTCATGAAGCAGAGAAGAGACGAGCTCGTGCTCAAATGATGTTTGACAGTCATAATTTAATTATCCAGGTTATAACTAGCATCTATAGCCATATCTGAGTGCTCTTACCAGGAAGTTTAAAACACATGATCATGTACATCTGGGATGGTTTCAAACAAAGAAAGAAGACAGAAAACTTCCAGAGGCCCCTGGGAAGGCACAATTTAACCATCAATATTTGTTGCCAAGGGAGCAAAAAAAGCCTTAAATGCTCTAATTAGTGGATGCTTGGTAGTAGGGAGGATACTGGTAGGGATGATGGGTTTGCAATTTACAATACACCTTCAAAATGTTGGGGTTTTCATGATCAGATGGATGTCCAAATACAGTATCATGTTTGCTTCCAGCTGTTTAAATTCAGAAGCTCCTTTGTGGGGCTGTACACCTTAACACACTTTTCCCCTTGGAATTATTCAGGGGAAATTATGAAATGTGTTTTCCTGGAGCAAGCCTGTCTGATGCTTTCATTCACTTTCTTCTGTTAAAATCTGCCAGGAAAAGGCCAGCTGCTTTTATGAGATTTTCATGGGATATGGCTTTGTGTGATTTAAAATTGTTCCTTTTCCTTTCGTATTTTATTCTTGCTGGCAGCAGTTTTGTGAACAGCAACTGTAAAGCTTGGTTTTGTTGTTCCTGTGTTCAAACTGCTACATTAACACATACAGTTCTGTAGCTGGTATTAATATATTGCCCTCTTTTCCTCTGATATGCAAGTGATTAGAAAGGCAGTGGGGATTTTGGACTTCTGGCCAGGCAGGAGCATAGAGTTGCCCCTTTCAGAGGCAGCCCAGGCTTGAATTAGCTTAACACATAACTGTAAATCCACAGCTACAGTAAAACAGGATAACAGTGTGAGTGTGGCTTGGGTTTTGTGGTTTGGGTCTTTTTTTTGTCCTCTACTTTATTTTGTAAGGCTGCTTGAGTACTCTGAATGAAATATTTTAGGTAAGTGGCAATTACTGCTGTTAAAGTGCTTAAGAATTCAGACGTGTGGTGTATGATCATAGAGCTTTTTCTATATTACAACAGTTACCCTACGTGAAGCACTGTGCAGCAGCAGATGTTCAATATTCTGCTCTGAGATACTAACCTCTTTATGTTTAGAATTTTTCCTGGAAATACAAAACCCAAAGAGGGTCCATAACAAAGTAATCAGAGAGTTGGCATGTAGAGGCAGAAGAAGAACAGTAACACGTTATGATGATGGGTGAAAAAGAAATTCAAATCCCAACCTGGTTTTGTAAGCTTATGAATTTGAATGGACAGATGTTTCTCGTGTGTATTTTCTCTGTGGCCTTCTCTCTGTAGTACTTAAGAGTATTTTGCCTTACAGCAACCTTTTGTTGTAGAGTAATGGGACCTGTCTGTAGGTGTCTGTCGTGTTCTGTTGCCTTGGGATTCAGGTTTCAAGCTGTCTTCTGAAACCACTATTCTTTATGCAGTGTAACTTACATGAACAGGAGCAGAGTTAAAATAATTCTGTGTACAAAGCTGAGTCAGGTTTTGTGCATCCAAAATACAACCCTTCCTGAGTCAGAGTTTGGATTTTGTTGATTGTTTTCCTAAAATGCTGTGTATATTATTTTTCTAGGTACATATGTCCATGAAACAATATGGAAAGAAGATAGTATAGTGAAGTGTTGGACTGGTGTTGGATGGACAGAATGGCTTTCCTGGACAACCCTACAATTATACTTGCTCATATTCGGCAGTCACATGTGACCAGTGATGACACAGGGATGTGTGAAATGGTCCTGATAGATCACGATGTTGACCTGGAGAAATTTAATCCCTCGTCAGCATATGGGGACAGTGGTTCAGAAACACAGGGAAGCAATGGTGAGACTCAGGGCTATGTATATTCCCAATCAGTCGATATTACCTCAAGCTGGGACTTTGGAATCAGAAGACGATCAAACACAGGTAAGTGATGTTTGCAGCCAAGATCACATTAGCCTTTTAAATTTGGTTTCAATTAGTGTGGCTTGTATGAACAAATCAGAGCACGACTAGATGGGTATGTGTCAAACTTTTCCTTTTGTAATGTCAAGGCCCTTTTTATACAAGGACATGTAATGATTCAGTTACTTTAGTGTGCTGTCAGCCGAGTTTTAATTGTTGTTTTGCTTATTCATGTACAAAGGTAGTCAGTTTTATATATAAAAACTTAAAACTGTAAAGACATCAAGTCTAAATCCAAAGTACACAAACAGTCTTTGATGTTGCCATTGTTAATGTCTGGAGGGATGTTAACTTTTGAACAGGATGGTTGTTTCCTGAGAAGGATCTACCTAGCGAGGCATCAAATCTATTCATTGTAAAAGGAAGGAATGAAGTTTGATGTAAGCTGATGATTTCTCTGTGTTTTGTCTTCTGGAATTTTATTTCTGCGAAAAACCTTAGCTGGATTTGAGTTAACAAATGACAGAGTTTGAGGGTGTACCCAGTTTCAAAATATGCTGCTTGTCTTGACTGGAAGAAAGCTGTCCCATGTGTTGTTTCACATGAAGAATATTCAGACTTGTGTTTATACCCAAGGGATGCTATGAACAAAAGTTCTATGATATAAAATATATATGAAAAGGTTGGTGTGGGGTGGTCAGTACTGATCTCTCTTTAGGGGTTTTTTTCTGTGTTACAGTGTATATCTACATTTCAAATGATTTCTGAAGGTATTATAACACCACCTAGAGCTCAGAAAAAACATCTGTACTCTACCTAACAAGTAAAGCATTGTATGGTGTTGAATATCTTGAAACACCTTTTATGACTAAGAAGTTGTCAAAAGTTTCAGGAAAGTCACTGATCTCCTGTCATGGAGAGTTAGATGTGGAAATACAGTCAGCTGCAGCTATATATTTCTTGTAAGGCACAGGGAGAAGGTTGGTGTGCCAGGCTGCCTAGCATTGCCATGGAGGTCTTGCTTAGTTCTGTTGATGGCACAGTTTATGGGGAAGGAGGGGCAAAGTTTGAAGTCTTGTAGAATTGCTCCAAAAAATGATTGTGAAGGATTATTTCCCGAAGTGAGTAGGCTGATAGAACAATCACCATTTAAATTAGGGGTTGAAACCATTTCTGTTTCTATTTGGCAGCATATTCTAAAATAATGATTAGGACACTCAGTCCATTAGGGAGCCATTTTTTTGCCTCTTTTCGTCTGGTGCATCTTCAGTGTTCTATTGCCTGTGCTGGTCCCACCAGGAGCCTGACGCAATTACTAAGAGAATCAGGCTCTGATTTGAAATAGTGGGATGGAAAACAGCCCACAAACAATGCGAGTTGATCAGTACCTAACCCTTGCAAAAAAAAAAAAACAAAACTAAAAACAGGAAGAGGAATAAATTCAATAGGAAGTTCACTATTTTAATATTAATGGTTTTGTATTATAATGCCATTTTGTATGGTTTGTATTATTACAGTGATAGCGTCTTCTTCATAAATTGTAACAGTGTGTTACTGTAGATGACTCAACACACTTCTGCAGAAACTACAGAAGTGTTGGTTTATTAGGTGGTCCTCACTGGGGTGTGCAAATTTGGAAATGAATTTTATGTGCATTCTAATATGGAAGTTATCCCCTTAGTCCTGAAAGCGGTGTGTACTGGGTGAGACATGCCCACTGTGTTTGTGCAGGAGCTGTCTGCCACTGCATTCCTCCCTCCTTTTCTACAGGAGCTAGATGGGAGGAAAGTAGGGTTTGGCTCTAGGCTCCATCTCCTCACTACCTCCTTTCCACCATATCCTGAGGGGTGAAACCAGTACAGTGGAGGCAGGTCTGTGTGGAGTGGTGGGGATGTGGGAAACAGCAAAGTCTCCCAGTGCTGATGGCTGGAAACAAAGGCTCATCTAGCAGCTAAGTTAATGAAACAAGAGCTACATTTGGTCAGTGACATTTGTCACACAGAAAGCTTTCAAACTAGCGTGCTTCTCATGAGAATGAACCTTGAATAATTCAGACTTCTAATGGGTACTGATAATTCCATCTAATTTGGAGTTGCTGTATTACAGTTCCACAGTAAATGGTCACTGGTGATCAGCTGTAGCTAGAAGAGTAGGATGGAGTTTGTGGAGATTGTCGCTGCTCTTTAATGTGTTTGTTTGGCAAGAGGCAAAAAAACCCAAATAGGATAAAAATGTGCATGATTCTTATTCCATGTTTTTTCCTTTATCCATTGTGATTTACCCACAATATCCATGTGATTTATCCACATGATTTACATGTGAATCTTGAATCTAGTGGTTATTTCATGGTGGCCCATTTGGGAAGAAAGGGATTTGGGAGGTAATTTTGAGCTACAGTTTCTAGAGTAATTGGGGAGGAAAAATAAAGAAGTTGTTTGGCTTTTTTTTCTTTCAGAATAAAACCACAACAACAGTGTTTTACCCAACATTTAAGCTTACAAGTGGGGATACTTCTCTCATTTCATGAAGAGTAAGATACACAGAGTTATTTAGGCATTAACCTTACATTGGCTTAAATGGGAAATAAACATCAAAGTCTGTGTGTGTGTTTGTACCTTAAACTGCTTGCTACAGCTGTTAAACCTCAAAGTATTGTTTTTTTCATCAGTTTCCAGCTGGGGAAGGAATCACTTCTGTGTCCATAATTTTTTTCAAAGAGTAAATATAAAAGAATAATAATAGAAAATATTTATTAACCTTTTTTTAATTGGTGAAATTGCTCAGGGAACTCAAATCGTATCTAAAAATTGTCAGAGTAATTTAGCGGTTTAGAATCTCTTCTACAAACTCAGTTAATGTATGATCTCAATACATCAAAATTGCTAATATATCCAGGAAATTGTTTCTTTCAGTGCTTGACATTATTAATCCTACTTTTCAGTCTAATCTGCTTTCTTATTTTGAATGGCTGCTTCACAACATCAGTTATTTCTTGTGGTCATTGTCTTGGGTAGCTTCTACCAGGTTTAGCTGACCATTTCCTTAGAGAGACCTTACTGTTAACAGAAAGATAATTTAAGGTATTACCTGGTACCCTCGTCTCTGAGTTCTTTGATCTCATAACTGTTTGAGGCTTTTTTCCAAACCGTATTTTGAAAATGGAGACAAAATATACATAAAGAAATATTATATTCATTTTAAGATTTGACTAATGTTGTGAAGATACAAATCATTTATTTTACTACCTATAAACTGTTTCAGCACACTGAAGAAAAAGCTATGCTAATTTATATAGCTTTGACATTTTATAATTTTCATGATTTTTAGATAAAGGATTTTATATTTAAAACTTTAATAGTCTAGTCTGAGTTCATTTATCTTTAATTTTTGAAACGGGTAGAGTAATTCATAACAGTAATTTTATTCCTGTAATGTAATATTCACTTCAGTTCATTTGTGCATTAAAATTCCTTTAAGACCGTTATTAATGATTTATATAATGAAATGTCATATTAATCACAGAAGTTTTCACATTTTATTATTCTCTTCCATGTTAATACTATCTTTATGATCTCTATTAATGTTTTATATCCTCTAATTTCAATTATAAATCAAGAACATTTTCATGTTTTTGTTGGTATTTGCTTTTCAGGGGTGCCACCTTTAAAATTTTATGACTTTTCCCCCTACATATGCAGTATAAAACATCTTTATTCATATAAAAGTAGTTAATTATGTCTTTGTTTATAGTAAACTTTCATTGACAAACTTATAGTTATCATATTTCTTTTCAAGCTCAGAGACTAGAACGTCTGCGGAAAGAGAGACAAAATCAAATAAAATGCAAAAACGTTCAGTGGAAAGACAGAAATACTTCTTACTCAGGTAAAAAGAAAAGACCTCCTATTTTCCTACTGTGTTTATTTCTCCTTTTGATGGTTACAGCATTTTCCATTTGTAATTTTCATGTCAGCTTTCAAAGTGTAGAGGAAATGCTAATTATTGTATTTGCCTCCCATGCCCCAGTTGCCTGTTTCCCATAGTTTATTGCGGGGGGGGGGTGTGCCACAGGGGTCTCATTTATTTTCAGCTATCATTAGGGCGTTCCAAATTATTAGTAAAAGCAAAGTAAAGAAAATACATTTCAAATCTAGTCTGCTGGTCTGAACAAATTCGAGTGGCTGCATTATTTTTTTTGTGATATAAGATATTAATACAGTGTTTATGTTTTGTCTTCTTGTAGCATCATTATCTTCTAAGGTTTCTCTTGTCTCAGTAAGCAAGAAATGGAGGTAGTAAAGCTCTTGGTGTTACTGTGAGGTCTGTAAGGAACAGGACATATCTTTGCTGACTGGCAAGTGTCTGCATTCAGAATGCAGGATCCACCTAAGCTGTGACTTTCCAGCTGTTTCCAGTGGCATTTGGTGTGCTTGATGGGATGAAGAATTTTGTAAAGCTAACTCTTACAGATAATTTTTGTGGTTACTTTTCTAGATAAAGGGGTTCTTAATCTTCAGAAATAATGTATCTATATGATCTACTTAAATGAAAGTGTAATAAATGCTGCCTTACCTTATCTAGCCTTTCTTTGGGAAAACTGTTATCACTCATTTCTTACAAAAATATGCTATCCTTTTTTAAATTGTATTGCTATTTCTGACTGAATGTCCTGCATAGTTTAAACTGTAATACATGAAATGAAAAATCCATCTCAATTCTCATATTTTACAGCTCAAGCTAGTATCTATTCCTGTTATATTTGACACACATTCAAACCTTTACATGGCCTGTCGTGCCTCCTTCTTGTAAAATTTGTGTGTATCTTAATGAGGTCTCCGTGTAATCTCCCTTTTTTGCCTAAATCCCTGTATCTTCCTGGCTGTCATCTGCAGAACCTTCTCCAGCTCTACAATATCTTTTTTTAGAGGAGTGAACAAAGCTCCTCACATGAGCAGCACGGTTGCACTAATCCTGAGGACAGTGTTCAGCTTGTTTGATACCTCTGTTAATGCATTCTAAAATGTTCTTACCTTTCTACATCTGTAAGCAGAGTTGTAGGTTTTAAAGGTTAATCTACCATAACCTCCAACTCTCTTTGCTCAGTATTTTATAGCATTTGACCAATGATGATGCAATTCTCTCTCTTTATTCCTGTCTATAAACTGCTTGATACTGCTTTACACTGAATTGCACTCAGACTGCAGTCCCCTGCTGTGTCTGTGCTGCTTGTGTCATCTTATTCATGTGGGCTCCACCACAACATTTAGCTCCTTTTATGTGCTGCCTTGAAGATAGACATAATCTGTCAGCCAGCAGTAATGGAGGTGTCCCCCTCTGTAGGAATGTGCTCCCTGCTGCAGAAGAGATTTGAATAAAGAAATAAGTAAGTTGTGTGGAAACTCCAGGCGCTTGCTGTCTATTGGGAGAGCTGATTTTCCTTCTCTGCTCGGTCACTGAGATTCTGCACGTTTCTCACTTATTTACATGATGAACACCACAGCAGAAAGAGGCCAGGAAAGAAAGGAGTCTTGGAAGATATCCAGTGTGTCCTCCTCCTTGTCAAGTGTGTGTGTATGAGGCTTTGTTCTGTTCCTCGGGTTCAGCATTATTGGCAAATACGTACAAGAGCAATAGCAACAGAAATAGCTGCTCTCAGATGGGGGGAATTTGGCTGCCCTCTTCTACTTGAGCTTTAGACAAAGTCGAGCCTATGGTTGAACCCATGCAAACTGAAAGGGTGCTGGAAAGTTGTTGGTTTGTCCTTTTGTTAGAGTCTGGTGACACCACCTCCAGTGATCGTTCACTCCTCTGAGAGATGCCTTGCTGTAGAGAGAATCTCTTCTAAGCATCTCTGCTGTCCTGCAGTTGGATCTGCAGTTGCAATTTGAGGCATCTGGCAATTTTGTATTTGTGATTTCCATTTTTAATTATTATGTACAGAAATAAAGGTACACCAACCAGGATAGAGAGAAGTGAGAGACAAGTTATTCTGTATATGGTAATGGGGTGGGGGGGAAGAATATTTTCTGCTCATCATCTGTTTCCCTGCTGTCGTGAGACAAGCTGTTTGCTTTGTCAGGAATGAGTTTGAGAGATAAGATGGTAGTAGTGTAAAGACTTGGAAAAGGAAATCTCTGTGCATTTGGAGGTAGTTAGAAGTTTAGCAAACATAGAGGTACTTCAGGGGCAGCTGACTGACTGGAAATGGAGGTCTGGTTGGTTTTGTTCTGTGGTGCCACCAATTCACATCACTTTTCTGTGTATCAGTTCTTTATCAGTAAAATGAATGTTTCAGCCTTGTGCAGTGAAGAGATCAAATTCTGTTAGTGGTAACAGTCTGTGGGTCCTATAAACCAAATAGGAATGTACATACAGAAGGTTATCCTTTTTATTAAATACTAGGTATTTTTAGGTAAAAACAAGCAATAAGGCATTGTATTTACATCTTACGTTCATTCATTTCAGAGCATATAAGATGTAAATTAACTATATGTCAGGGGAATCTTTCAAAAGCCTTGCATGCAGCTCACACAGAATAGCTCATATAGCTAACAGAACCACAGAAGCTGAAAAATACATGTAATGTAGACTCATGGCAAAGCTTAGTTTTAATTAAGAATTAAAAATCATGCAAATAAAGCAGTTTAATACAAAAACATGATGGGTTTTTTCCCCTGAAATTTGAGAACTTAGAATTGGGGGGGGGGGGGGGAGTTCAGTGTTTGTAATTGGAATTCTTGCAGCCCAAGTCTGTTAGGAATTGACTGATAAAATGTTCAGTGGAAGATGGTAATTCTTCAGAAGTCTTGTCCATCTTCTGGGGTTTTGCACAAATCTTTAGAAGGTTTTGGGTGGTTTTTCCTAAATGAGTTGATTTTTGAAATTATGAAGGTTTCTGGAAAAGGAAAACTGCAGTCAGGCACCCGAATGTACTGTATTGAAACTCTCCAGTCGTGTGAGAGATTTGGTTTGAGTAAAAGCTGTACAACACTCAAAGAAAAGCAGATGTCACACAGAAAAATCAGAGGAATTCTTGAGATCCTCTTTTTTTGTACATCCCAACAAAGGAAACAATAGACAAATCATCTTAACATTTCCCCAGAGACAAAAGGTGAAGGTAGAATACTTGCTTTTTCACTTGAACCAATAAAACCGTTATATTGCATTCCAAGGTTCAGAGTACTTTCCAAAGGCTCAAGAAATACCAGTGAAGGGTAATACCCTGGCATAACTGCAACTGAGATTGGGGTTTTATTTTTTACATAGAGATAAGCTTGTTACAAAAACCAAAATACCTCATGGAGTTTAAGTTGCCACATTTAAAAGAGATTTCATCAAGCTCTGTTGGTTCATCGCAGCCTCTCACAAGACGGTTGCATATCTCCTAGTGCCACTGTGTAGCACTTTTGCCAACTGTCTGAGTTTTCAGGCAATCTGCTGATAAAATTAAGTTCAGCTTTTGACTAGTTATAATTTGTCAAGTTCTAATTTCATCTTTAAGAAATTAACCAACTCCCTGCAGGTTTCCTTTCCCTGGAGGATCAACATGTAAATCTCTGAGATGCGAGAGAATCCAAATGGAGGAATACAGCGCAGAGTTGGCCTAGGAGAGCTGGTGTTGGTTCTGTTGGTTCTCAGGCAGTGATTGATGGAGTTTGGGGATACCTGGCTCCTAGAGCAGATGTAGAAAAACCTTGTCCAGATTCAGTCATGGCTTCTTGCAGATGAGACCCATCAGTACTAATATGCTAAAGCACCCTGGGCCCTGTCCTGATTTTTTAGTGTCCGTATAAGAAGCCCTATTTATTTTTATTTTTTTTTTTAACTTTTGCTGGAAATTCAGCTCTTCATATAAAAAAATCTGTTTGTCAGAGTAGTTATGAGCCTTCCAAGGACACACAAAGAACTTGCCCTTAGCACCTTTGTTTGTAGCAATTTGCTTGGTTTTAATTGTTCAGGCTATTTGTCTGAATAGTGTTTTCAGGTTTGAGGGGTTTTGTGAGAGGAGACCAAATGCAGTCTACCATGGCAAAAAAATCTTCTTTTAGGTCAGGTGTAGTCCCAAGCCTACTGCTGACAGCACATGATGTGGTAATGGGGTAGTATAGTATTGTCCTGTAACATAGCATATCATGTGTTTCAAGCTCAGTCGGAAATGCTTCTGCATGGCCTATTATAGGTGTATCAACAGTTCTTTGGCATAGCATTTACTGTTAATTTAGAAATGGAAGTTTATATACTTGATTTTTTTTCTCCCTCTTGTAATGTTATCTTTCCGTGGTAAACAGTAGCCTCTGTACCTCCCTTAGCACAACTACTCTGATCTCTTTTCTGACCCACAGCAGAGGAGCTGAGCTCGCTATTTGAGAAAAAGAATTTCCGAGTAAAATCTCCATGTTCTGGGAAGCAGTCAATACTGTCTGTGCGACTGGAGCAGTGTCCGCTGCAGCTGAATAACCCCTTCAATGAGTACTCAAAATTTGACGGCAAGGTAGGTGGACCAAATGGTTTTCTCTCATATCCAGGAGTTTCCTGACCTGAAGATGGTAGGCCCTAGGAATTACTTACCATGTGCGTTTACTTGTTCAAGCTTTAACTAGACTTTATAGTAGGCCATCAGTTATTTTAAAACAGACATCTAGAAACATGCTTCTTTTAGTCTAAAATACAGTGGGTCCAGGTTAGGTAGAACACTTTCTCCTATTTTCATTACAAAATGATGGTGTCACCTTCAGGCGTACCTTACCTTGCTGTTTTCTTCTCCAGCTGGTTAGTTAGGTAAATCCCTAGTGTGGCAGAACCCTAGGCTACATCTCTCTACAGAGCTGATGGTGAGACCCTTTGTATAAATGACTGGTTATTTGGCATTTAAAACAAAAAATCTATTCTATCTGGCTACATAACAACACTTGCTAAATATTCCATGGTTTATGCTGTCTTTATCCTCAAAATGCTCAATGGCTGTGGGAAGAGCCACTGTCTGTTTTGAGGGTGTAAAGCTGAAACATCATTAGGTTAATATCTGGGGCAAAAAATGTCCTGCTACTGAATGTTCTGCTCAACCACTCAGTTCTGTAATACACAGAGAGGAGGTTCACTGAAACCTCATAGGTCAAATTCATTCCTTGACTGCATTCCTCTGAAGAGTTTGCATTTGGTGTATCTCGGAGCTGTAGATAACTGTCTTTCCTTGTGTGCAGTTTACTTACTCTTTGTTGTCAAATATTTTTCTCTTCCATAAACTTGGAAACAGAAATATAAACATGGGTGTGATGTATCAGTGTCGTTGTTCCAAAACAATTATAAATACTGCACTGATACGGTTTCTGCTGGATTTGTCTGTGGAATCTCCTGTGGGAGTGTGAAGTTTGAGCTTCATTACCATTGTGATGGAAGAATTTCATATTCTGTTAAGTATTCTTGAAGTGGAAAGTCAGATATGTAATTCCACTAACATGTCTAGAAGTAGTCAAAAGATTTGTAAAATGGTAACTTTCAGACTATGAAGCCCACATAGCAAAATGGACTTCTGTTATTTTATACTTACTAGCATGTGGGAATTAGTCCTAACTCATTTAGAGGTATTTTAATGGTTACAAGTTGTAAGATGCCTTTGTTCTAAACTCAGGGCTTGCTGTTGTTACATCATTTCAGTTGTTACATCATTTCAGCAAACATTTAAATGTACTTCCAATAGTCATGCACAGAGGATGTGAAGATAAAATACTACTTTATTAAGAGAACTGTACTGTAATTCAGTGGTGGTCCAGTCTTGTTGGTTTAATACTTGAGCATGATTTGGGCTACCTCATAGACTTCCTCAGAAAATTGAGGAACTTAAGCATGACTTCTTCCCACTGATGATCCAAAGTACTTTTTACTGTATTTATAGGAATTATAGATGACTGTAAATAACATCTTAATTTTCATGTTTTAATCCCAAATACATTTAGCAGGTGTTCGGTCCATTTGAAGACTTCTGTACTATGTGTATTAGTTTGAGAGATTAATGAAATACCTGACTGTTGCTCAGTTGTGATTTATAGGGTATGATACAAATCAAGTTGATTGTGATCTAGAAATCAAAATACCTTTTGAACTCTTGAGAATAATTACATTATCATTTTGTTAGAGCATGATCTCACTATAGTAACAGCATCATTTATATTATTCTGGTAAGTGTGTCAATGATATGCTTATAGAATTTATTCTCTCTGCATATGTTGTCTATTTTAAATACCTACTGGACCATCTGAGATATGGAAGAAACATTATAGTTCAGTAGTGAGTTATTTTACTTCAGTTTTGTTGTATTTTCAGACAGTAATGTAAATTCAAAAACCATCTAGCTTTTAAAAAGTGTTTTTAATGAAATATCACAGGTCTCATTTATTTTTATTGATAATAGATGAGTAGTATTTTTCACATAAATACAATTCTTTCAGGGAGTAGTGCATGACTTATTTACATAATTAACAGAGCCACATATCTCTTGGGGAAATGGTACATAATTGGGGAGAGGCAGGGGGGATGAGGAGGGGCTAAGGGCCTAATTAAACATGTCTTAAAAAAAACCCCTTACTTAATTATGTGTTTACTCAAGGGATCGCAGTGGCTCTGAAATCTTTAAGATTATAACTAGGCTTTTGGTTTATATATGTATATTTGGGGGTTGTAAGGCAGATTTCAGCTAGAGTAACACCCATTTTGTGGAGCTCTGGTAAAGCATGAGGAGAGCTCTCTACTTGCCATGTTGAAGCTCTTTGTTCATGTGTGCACTCAGCTGCATTCTGAATTGTTTTAACTTACCACTAATTCAGCATCCTAACGGACCTGAAATCAAATAAAACCATTCTCTTCAGGGGCCTTCCCTCCTCCCTCCAACATTTAATGTATTGTTTCAGCTAATCAGTTAAAAATAAGAAAACACTGCATGCTCTAATATCAACCAAGCCAATTTATTAATATGCTTACCATCTTGCAGGTGCTTTCTGCCAGACAGAGTGTCTTTTTCATAACCACTTCTGCAATTTTATGAAATAATAAAATTTTAAAGCACTCTAATTTCTTCTTCTTCTTCTGATCAGTTCATTAATTATCAAAATAGTAGAGAATATGGCTTGTGAAATGCAACTGGAAGCATTCGAGTCAGCTCGAGAATTCAGGTAATTCTTGCCCCACAACTGCACAACATGGGTTTGTGGTTTCCATGTACATAGTAAACTTCATCTTTTAACAGAAGACACACACACAGAGTAGCTACTCTTGGCTTTACCTTCAAGATTTTCCTTAGAACAGTTAAAGTAAACCAAACCTCTGCATCTGTTTGCGTGGTTTGTGTATTGTGTGGGTTGTACATCTTGGTTAATGAATCCTGAAAAATCTTGCTAGGAATATGGTATGAAAAGAAGCCTTTAGTTATTTATAATTACTTTTTCATGTGTATAATTACTTGAAGGCTTAAGAAGTCAGAGTCAGATTTAAGAGTAGGATTTCCTTTATCTGCACACAGATTAAATTATCATCCATTTTATAGATAAATCTATATTTCTGTTTACAGAATTTGGAAAATCAAACTTTGATGGCTTCGATTGCTCCAACTCAGTGACTTTTAATAAGGTTGGGAAAATAAGACTGACCATAACAGATTAGAAAGTCATAGCCAGACACTGAAACTGAAACACTGGAGCTTTGTAATGTCTCATTTAACTGACACAACTGTGAGATTCACAACATTAGCTTCCCTACACGTTACCTACCTGCTGTCATTAATTGCTTTAAAAGCTTGTGTTATGTTTTCATTCTATAGACATCCACACTATTTCTTTTCAAATCACAAGTGTAACTTGCACAAGTTCCTGGAAAGCATAGCAATGAGTTTGCTCTGAGATATTAATCTTAAAGGATCCTGATTTAGTACAGTATTAATGTCAGGACTATTCAACTACATGACCATTCCCACTAGTAAGAAAAATGTTACCAAGATGTATTTAGTTACTGGAAGAGGAAAAAAATCATGCTAGGATCAAATGTTCAGTTTTGTAGGAGCCGTGTACTGAATGTGTAACTCCTGCTAAGGCCTCTATTTTACAGCTCCCCTTGAAATAATCTCTGAAGCCAACCCACATCCTTTTTTCTTCCAAGTCTCTGCTTCCTTTAAGAAATTTTAATCACTAAAATGCCTTTTCAATGCAGGTTTTGAGATGTTTGCCACCAAATGGATGCTCCTACATCCCCAGCAGGATGTTGGTAGACAGAGAAGTGTTCCAGGACAGTCAAAAAAGAGGTGCGAAATAGTCAAAGAAGGAAGTCAAAATGTAAAGAAAGGATCATTTAGCTCTAGAATAAACGTGAGTTAGAGGGCCAGAAACCTTCCCTACATGCAGACCTAGAGTGTTTTTATCTCTGTTTTCCTGACTACTAGTTGAAAATGCAGATTTAAGGAAGTGTGCCTTTTCTGACCTTAAAGGGGTTTGTGAGTTAACTTGACTACTGGAGGCAGTTTAAACTAAAATAGCTCAGCATGATCTTTGGCTGGGCAGGTGATGAAAGTCATTATGTGAGGAATGCTACTGCTGTATGGTGCTAGAAGGTTTCTTGTGGTTAATTCTGGTGATGGGTTAAAACCCAACAATTTCTCTTGTAGCAACTGTTTTAAAAATGATGCTGTAGAAAGCATGGGGGAAGGGCTAATTCATGAGTGCTAATTGCTTGGCTGTTAATTTTCATAAGTGTTGATAGAAGCAGTTCCTTAAATTAAACTTTGTTTAAAATGTATCAGGGGAAATATTCCACAATGTTGGGCCCAAAGTGAAAATTAATATGAATGCTCTGGCAATTAACACGTACTGGTTAATAGCTTTTAGCAGCATTTTGGGATGATAGTCCTTAAATACATTTTTGCATGCTGCTCTTGTTTCAGTCTTGTTTGACTGTATGTCTGGATAATCATGAACAAATGTTTTCTACAATCTCCAGTATTAAATAGCTTTACTCAAAGAAAGTAGATAAAGAACTTAAGAAAGAAGCAATTCTGCTTTAATTAATATGGAAAATGTCTAAAATAATTAATCCAGGATTAAAATATGTGTGAAAAAATGCTTTTTCTTTCTTTTTTTATTTAAATGTTTTGCCCCTAAGCTGAGTAGAATGATCCTCATCTGAATCCTAAATAAGTTTACATAGGG